>OVBE01003997.1:0-25243 GCA_900406425.1 Iberis pinnata | reverse complement strand
TCAAAAATTCTTCTTCTTTTTTTCTAATTTTTTTAATTAAAATTATTGTATAAATTTTTAATTGGTTGATGGCCCACCATATAGCACAATCACGTAACTAGAGGGATTTAAATATGGCATATTTACTTTTACAAGATATTCCTATTATATATTGATACAAATATATCTATATTTACATATATTAATAACTAACTTTTTTTCTCCAAATTGTTGCCCCAAGCATGGGCTTCTTTTCAATTGCTTGAGGCACGGGCCTGCCTATTGGCTGTGTCAATGCTATTGCCTTGTTACCAGACCAGGGTTTGAACCTGATCACTTGCATATCGTTGTGACCCACAAATTAAGGTGACAAAAAAAAAACTTAATGTAATAACAATTTATTTTCTGCGTTAAAATCATTTACTCCCTCCGTTTCATATTAGTTGTCGTTTTGGTGAAAAATTTTCGTTTCAAAATATATGTCGTTTTAGGTTTTCAATGCAGAAATTAAATGAATTTGACTTTTTTGACCAATAGAATAATTGCATAATTTGTTCAATTGGTTGATTTAGAATATTTAATGGTGTTTTTATTGAAAAACAAAAATTTCTTAATATGTGTGTAAAACTCTAAAACGACAAGTAATTCCAAAACGGATGGAGTATTAATCATTAAAATCAGTATTATGAGCTATAAATGCGTGTGAGTAGATACCAGTTAGTTATGAAAACTTTTGGTAAATTTTGAATCCACTTGAAAAGATGCAATAAAGTAAAAAAGAGAAAATGTGTAGTCATTATTTCTCGCTTTCACTAAAACAACAAGTTGATTAATAGTAATAATTACGTTACTTTATGATGGATTAGCCGTGTGTGTTGTTTTCGTATATACTTGTTGGGTCAGATTTACAAACAAAATCAAAACCACAAAATTAAATAACTTCTGAATAATTTATGGTTTAACACTTAACACTCATCATGCGGAAATCAACGAACCATAAATTGCTTACACACAACATGACACAACCAATACACTATAAATTTCCCAATAAGCAGCCTATATCCATCACAAACACATCAATACATTACTTAATTAACTGCTAAGCTTACTCATGGCCTGTGTATAATGACTCGTAAAGGCCGTTCTTTGGCGCTAATTGGCTCATAAACCCTTGAGAGTGATGATGGAAACATAGCTCCTGAACTTCTATGCCCCTGGGCTACTACATATCTTTATCGTCACTGTCTCAGATTGTTCCCGTTAGCGTCTGAGAGGATAGCGAGCACTTCTGTGTCGGTAAATTTCGACTCTGCAGCGATGTCAAGAGCGGTTTTGCCTTCTCTATTTATGGCTTCCGGGTCTGCTCCCCTGCGAAATTCAATCATTTTGTGTTAAAGACAGATCTTTCTAACGAGCGAAGGTGTTAGGGAGAATTTGGGAAGTGGCTCAAAGAAGAACCAAGTCACCTTGTGAGTAGCAGTCTTGCTACTACCACTTTGCCTCTGAGAATACAGTAGTGCAGCGGCGTTTGACCACTTGAATCAGTAGCGTTTACATTTGCACCATATTGCAGCAAAAGCTCTACCATCCCAATGTCTGCCTTCTCACAAGCACAGTGAAGCAGAGAGCAACCTCTGGTTTCCTCAGGAGAGATATTTGAAGAACTACCTAAGGAGTTTCTATCAAGTAACTCACTTTTTAATCTGAGTAAGATATCCTCACGCTTTGTCCTCTCTGGTATTAACATTACTCTGGAAAGTGGTAACGAAGAGCTGGAAGATGATGATTGGTCATACACGTAATTCACATCTGCTTCACCATTGACGATAAGCCGGTAAACAGATTTTTTATCATTGCCACATACTGCATCCCACATTTGCTGTGCAACTGATTGTGGGAAATCACAGTCTCTCGATCTCCGAACAAATAGCTTCTCAGCATACTGTCAAATGATAAAAAATATAAAAAAAAGTTTAGTGAACTATCTAATACATTGCCTCTTGAGCAAAGAGAGAATGCCGTGAAAGCAAGCATTATCTAGATGTTCTATGAATCAAATAAATGGTAGAAACATAAGAACCTTAGCTTGTATATACTTCTCCTTGATTGATATCATATCACCATAGCTGGGCTTTCCAGTGACCAACATCCTTGATTTATCAGGCCTGCGCACAGTCGGCCAAATATTTTAACAATTACTATGACTAGGTGATTAAGGTTCATATAGCTTTGGATGAGAAGGTAAACATTATAATCACAAATGGAGTTTATACCCTGTTAAGCCTGGATCAACATGGAAGGCGCTCCTTGAATGAAGCAATTCCTCCCAGACTGTGTTTGCGAAAGTATTTCCAAGCGCTTGGAACAAAGTTATAACAGATGGTTCCCATATTTTCACATCGAGAGTGAGTGACCTAACCTGTAACAAAGGCAAATTTCAGATTTGCTTTAGACTGCTTTCAGAATGAAGATCGAGTCATCCGAGTTTATATTCTATTACTCTTGTCTAAGCAACAATATACCAGCAGAAACAATATATGGCTAATGAATATCAAGCCAAGTGTCACTTCAAGATTCTGATGAACATCTATTCATGAGTTAGTTAATATAGAACCTACATATGTATTGCAAACAATAAGAGCTTGTACGATTTACCTTAGATATATGCACACCAAGATTACGGTGAACACCAGAACACTCGATACAGACCAGAACCCCTAGATTTAAAGAAGCCCAGTCTGGTTCTGGAGCTCCACAATCCGCACATTTGTCATTCCCACAGACTTTTCGCAGAGCATCAATGGGCTTCTCACCCTTTCTAATGGACCGTTGCGGCTGACAACTTCTTGATGGCCTTTCATGGTACCCCAAAAAGCTTTTCTCACATACAAATTCGTCAGTAGGATGATCATATTCTGAGCTTTCATATGAGCTACTTTCACTAGCAGACCGATGGTGACCACTTCCCATTGGACTACTAAGAAGACACTGAAATGCAGCAGTAGGAAAATCACCAAAATCGCAATGATAATTAACATAAGCCCAGTCACGCAAAGGAATAATGATATTACTTACTCGTTCAGGGACCTGAGAACTAAGTAATGATGCAATAACCCCAGTGATCTTTTCTATCCAATCCATTTGATCAAGTGCACTCTCAGCCTGTACTGACGAACATAAGTAAACACTGAGTGAAAACTTTTAAAAGTTGAGAAACCTTGCAAGCATGCAAACATAGATGAAGGTATTAAGCGATAACAAACATTCTGAAACAAACCTGCAATGTGTAGTTTTTTGTAGGTGAAATGATCCTAAAGCAAAATCTCAGATCTGATTGATCAGCGTCAACTTTAATTGTTGAGGTAAGCAAGTTCACTGTATGACGAGCTACAGACTTCTCATCATGTACTCCACCATGACTATTAGAAGATAGCCACCTACTAAGAAGTCCAGACCCAAGCTCGGAGCTATTTCTCTGTCCAGACAGCTGGCTGCCAGACCCCTAAATATCAAATCAACTAAGTCAGACTATGCAAAGAATAGCTCAAGAAGATGTTTAACTTCTGAACATCAAATACCGTTTGTATTATTCTGCTTTTTTCGCAAATAAAAGACAATATATAAATATCAAACTCACAGATGGTTTGCTACATTGTTTTCGGTAATAGTACAGCATTCCCCGGCTGTCAAGAACAAAAAACCGTCTTTTCCAGTCTCCTCTCAGACTTGTAGACCGTTTAGAGAGATAACCTTGGCGAATTGTTTGCACCTGAAGCACCAAGAACTATTATTAGCACTCTTTTAAGATGTCTCATTCTTATGTAAAAGATCATTACCTTTCCCTTTGCGGCAGATTGCATAACGGCGTCTATCATTTTGTGAGAGCTTCTACCAATTGCTTGTATGCCATCTCCATTTGGGGATCCATTTGAGCCATTTGAGCCATACCTGCTCTCTCGATCAACCTGTCTTTTGTACTCCTGCATCTTTTCACTAAGTGCTGCTTGTTCATAATTTGATCTTTCTCTTGATTGTTGTGCATAGGTCAAGACCTGTAAATAAAAAGTTGAGGTATAAACAGTTTTCTAAAGGGAACTATCTGAGCGTTCTAAACATATTGGATGACACGTGAAGACTCAAATTTGGTATTAGAAGAGAATTATAAACCCCAAAAAATTATGGGTCTGTTACTTGAACAAAAGGAAAAAGTAAACCCGACCTGATTGATATATGGTTCCATCTGATGCAATAATTCGTAACCCTGAAAGCAGCCACATTCAGAGTTGACACAAACCTCTTCAGACTGTTAAAATTCTGAAGAAGCTAACAAACTTACCTGTTTGAAGTACCGCAGATGTGCATCCATTGTCCCGCTAACTGCTTCCAAAAATTCAAACCTCTTTTTAGCTTCAACATTTGAAAGAGCAGTCACCTAAAAATAAATCAGGGAAACAAGATTTACTCCAATGTTAGCATGGACATGACAGTATGTATACAGATTTAAAATTACTAATAGAACAAAAGAAAATTACAAGATTGAACCGAGCTTGCTCAAACATAGACCTTGAAGAGTGAAGTTCCTGACAGTGTCAAATATGTTAGTTTTGACATCGAAATAAAAAAATTACATGGTTTTCGAAAATTTGAAACAACTAGCTTTACTAAATCATGCACCATACCTGTTCCAGAGCAGCAGCTACGTCACTTCTTGTACCTTTCCTCAAAGATAGAAACTTCTCACGGGCCTACAACACAAAAGAAAGTTAATTCGTTAATCTATCCAGGTAAGTATCAGTCCAATTGTTACAAAACAACAGATCTATGGTTCTCCGACCTATCTTTTTCAGTGTAAAGCATGTCAACAGGGTGGAAAATACGAAAACAACCTTGAGCAAAGGGATACCTGATCATAGGTAAGGCTAGCCTTGTCAAAGCGTTTCCGAGCTTCCTGTGGAAAAATGATCTCTCAGGATTACATATCCAAATATAACCTTGTCATGCTAGCCTTCAATCCTTGAAAAATGGAAGAAGAAATATATGGACTAGCCCTAATGTATAGGCAGGCCCAAGATTCTTAACCATAGCTTCCACATTTATTGGACCTTCCCTACATCAATGACCTCATAACAATATTTCACAATATTTTTCTTGTTGGGAAGTTTGGCTACAGGAGTGATAACTATTCAGCTCTTTTTTCTAGTTTTGCATCCGCAAATTCAAACTAGATAAATTTAACTTAAATCTATACTCCATTAAATAAAAACCTCTCCGCATCCCTCTGGCAGGTCTTTTTCTACTCATACATGGTTTTTGCACTCTGTTCTTTCATAGATATTCTAGTCGTTAATAATCCCCCAGTAATGCATTGGATATACAGCCAGCGTAGTTTTAGGCCAACATTGAATATCCAGCCAAGAAGAAAGAAAGCAGTTTGTACCTTAACTTCATGCAAGTCCATGTTGGCAAATTGAAGTAATCTGTCATTCAGTATATGTTCGACCTAACAATGAAAACTCATCAAAAAGAATACCTGAATTGAAGGAAATCTAACTACCACAGAGGAGTTAACGGATAGAAATGCCGGGAGTGGGGAAAACGGAGAAAATGTCAAGTGTCAACAGTAACAAACTAGCATACCTGTGACCGAAGAACTTCCTTATAAGTACCAATTTCCCTCAACGCAATGGTAAATTTCGTCATTACAGGTCCTGATACAGTAAGGTAGAGTCTATCAGCACCTTTAATGAAACTAGTTTTATTGCATACTTTCAACTGAGGTATTTTCACAACCTCAGTGAATCTAACAACCCTATAAAAAGAGAAGTGGAGGCAAAAACAGGAAAGAAACTCCACTTCGTACAATTTAAAGTCATAAACCTGTGCTTATAAGCAACAATATTCACCGATTTATATAATCTAAAATGGAAATAGTTGAAGATCTCATGCCAAGAGTATGGGAAGAAACAGACTGTAGGCTACTGAGAGTTCTGATCGGCTATGTGAACTAGGTCATACCTCCAAAAGCCACACTTATTGGATCATTATGGCCTCCGCCAAATGTTTCAAGTGCACTTGCGAAAGCAATGTCCCCATCATATGCCTCGCCTAACCCTTCTCTGTAAAAATCAAGCACAGTTTATCTCTGTTAGAAAATACGTTCCCATGTCTCTTTGCATCAGAAGAAAACTCTGGATGCACAGTTACAGTCACAACTACTTGAGAACTTAGAGCATACGTGTATTTTCGGCATCCTTTGTAAAACTTGAGACTTCTTTCCCGTAATACTTCCGCACTCTCCTCCATGCTTTGTAACTGTTTCAAAAACAGATCAATGAAAACACATGGCTGTTGAGACCCCGTGCAACAAAGTAAAACGAGCACTTGGCTACAAGGCAAAGCACATAATGCAAAAAAGACAAAAAGACTCGTTCTCTTATCAGAGAAACGGCAAGCAAGATTCTTCTTGCTCCTCTCGTGGCCAGTAGAGTAGATATAGCAGAACTCTGGCTACAGCAGTGAGCATGAGAATCCTAGCTAAGTGGAAAAGAAAAGTATCCTAAAACAAACAGCAGCTATGCTAAAGTAAGAGACTCAAATAGATGAACTGGACCATGACTCATTTCACATTTCATCGAGCAATACCACATATTAACAAGGTAAAGTCCGGATAGGCCATCCAGATAGCTAAACGTTAAACCAATTTCTTAGTGACACATCAATTCGAACTTTTCAGTGAGGTTCCACTCGGAGAAGACCCCCAAAATTAGCATCTGTTTACAATTATACGAACAAATCTTGCCTAATATGACACAAATTTAAACTCAAAGCCGCTAAATGACTCGACACATCAAGACAAAAAACGTAGACGGAACAAAGATATGTAGAAACAAACCTGTTTACGGAACATGGGAGAGTCATCAAGCTTGGTGAAATGCATTTTGAACTAATGATTACTTCCTTTTCTTCTTCTTCTTCTTCGAAACAAACACCAATTAACATCACATGGGGAAAAAACAAACAAAAAAACCTAAAATCTAAGATCACTGATTTTTTCTAACACCGACGCCATAAACGAAGCACAGCACAAATCCTCTTTCTCTCCACCTAAGCTTCCAGAAAAATCAAAGCCCGATGATCTTTGCAAGTCTCGAGCCTAGCGTAATTTCGAGATGGTTTTTCTCACAAGAAAAAACAGTGGGGCTTTTTTAGATGAAGTGTCTCGGGGAAAGAGAAAAGAAAAGAAAAGAAAAGAAAAGAAAATTTCACCGTCTTACTGAAATTTTACTCTCCCAAAAGGCGGCGAAACTATGCCGTTTGATCACTGCCGGAGATAGAGAAAAAGGTTGGTAGGATACGTTGTCGTTTCAAGACTGACTGTGCTTTTTTCTGTAACAGTGGTCATCTGAGAAAACAATGACTGGGATACCCACGCGCTTTACGGCGCGTGAATGAAAACTTAGAAGTCGCGTGTAGTGAACGCGACGCGTGACGGTAGAGGGGAGGGATGGGTGGGACCCGTCGTCTGGCTGCTTCTCCATTACCTTTTGTTCCGGAGAGACAGAGAGGTCAGTGGGGTATAAATGATTATATTTTTATTTTTTATTTTTAAAAAAGAATATTTGTTTTAATTTTTCAACAAAAGATACTAATTAATCTATAACCCTAGGGTGGAAAATTTAGTAAAGCAAAAAAGAAAAGGAGGATAATTTCGAAAACAAACATAGACACCAGGATCTTACTTTTTCTTGCAGACTTTACAGTCACATATGAGATTCAAAATCTCATTGTTTTATTTTTAAAATGTATGAATGATCTCTGGTCTAGCTGCTTCAAAATTGTTTAATCATTACATACTACATTTTATTTTAGCTAAAACCGTGTACATGTGTTCCATTCAAGTTTAGTTTATATACCTTTTGTTCAAATCTGTCGAAAGAGAGAGGGAATGAATGAAACTAATGTTTCATAGATAAATAGTAAAAATTTAATGACTTTTATATTTGCTATATTATCATCTAAATTATGTTTGGGTTTGATTATTATTCTATCTCTTTTGAAATAATTGTCGTTAAAAATTATTTCACAAATCTTAAATTCTTTTTATATATAAATTCAAACACATTTAACATTTTCAGTGGAAACTTTTAAGAACAGTTAATTTGAAACAAAAACAAATCTTAAAAAGAAAAGTACTAGATTTATTTATTTGTGCTGAAGTCCTTGTTCACTCTCTAAATCAGGCCGAATGTCAGGGACGTATTTCAGGACTTCATCTCTCTGCGGAAGGACTTCTTATACACCATCTCTTATTCGCAAATGACAGTTTATTCATGTGCCGAGCTGATCTTAATGAATGTGACGAGATTCTTCGATGTCTTAAGGAGTATGGAGATGTCTCTGGAAAACAAATCAATTTTGATAAGTCATCGGTTTCCTTTGGGGACAAGGTCGGTCCTTCTATGAAACAAGCTATCAAGGTTCGATTGGGAATTCAAAAAGAAGGTGGAGCTGACTCTTATCTAGGCTTTCCGGAATGCTTTAGCGGTTCCAAGAAAGATATGCTCCAATTCATTACCGAAAAACTTGATAAAAGATTGCAAGGCTGGTACGGACATTATTTATCTCAAGGGGGAAGGAAATTCTCTTAAAATTTGTTGTTATGGCACTCCCTATCTATGCAATGTCATGTTTCCAATTACCAAGAAAATAACAAGTGCAATAATGGCTTTTTGGTGGAATACAAAGAAAGAAAAAGACCTATTTATTGGCTTCTATGGCATTTACTTTGCTGTCCAAAGGTATAAGGAGGATTTGGTTTCAAAGATTTGGAAAAGTTTAATCAAGCCCTCCTAGCCAAGCAAGCATGGAGACTTCTTAATAATCCTTCAAGTCTAGTGGCGAGATTTTAAAAGCATCGATACTTCCCAACTCGTTCTTTTTTACAGGCTAAAATGGGTACAAGACCCTCATTCGCGTGGCGAAGCATATTACACGGACGTGCGTTTCTTAGCCAAGGCTTACATCGTGTCATAGACGATGGGAATGACACTTTTGTGTGGACGATCCCTTGGCTCCCACTAGAACCACCTTGAGCCCCCTTCAATCTAAATGGTGTGTTCAATGTCCTTTTGAAGGTTGCAGATTTAATTTGCCCAGTAACCAAGCAGTGGAATCAGCAATTTCTGTCAACTCTATTTTCAAGAGAAGATGCAGCCTCGATTCTACAGATACGACCAACTACAAATAAACCGGATAGAGAAGCTTGGGCTCATACAAGGAGTGGGACCTATACAGTTCAAAGTGGGTACACTTAGCCACACGTCTTGCTACTTCCGTGGCTACGAGAAACACAGTTGTACAACCTTCCTTAAGCCCACTGAAGCATGGTGTGTGGAGATTGAAGACTCTTCCAAAGATTAAGCTTTTTATATGGAAGATGCTCTCAGGTGCCTTAGCTACAGCTGGAGGATTACGGTCCAGACGCTTACGATCGAATGGCCTATGCCCTTTATGTAGGCAGGAAATCGAATCAACAAACCATGTGATCTTTGCTTGTCCGAATGCTAAGAGGGTAAGGCAACTTGCTAGTTTACCTACGATTGGTTCACGATTTTTCTTCACCTCCTTTTTTACCAACATTGACTATCTCATGAATTTGTATAAAGAAAAATTTGTCTCTACTTACACAAAACTCCCCTGACCATGGATTATTTGGAACATATAGAAGGGAAGGAATGAGTGTATCTTCTCTGGAACAGCCTTTGATCTTGCACGTATTTTTCTTAAGGCGAGATCCGAGGCCCTTGCGTGGCAACAAGCTCAGGTAAAAGATATTCCGCAACAGGCTATTGATAATGTGTCCACCCCTCTCTCGAAACTTTGGGAAGCTCCTCCTTTGGGTTACTTGAAGTGTAATATTGGAGTTTCATGGAAACGAGGTTCAACATTTTATGGATTTTTATGGATAGTTAGAGATCATTGTGGCTCTCTTATTCTTCATGCTCATTCTGCTCAAGACACAACGCCTTCCCGTTTTGATGCGTCCTTACAGTGCCTGATTTGGACAATCTCATGTTTGGGATCTCTACATAATTGTCATTTTATCCTTGCAGTGGACAACAAAGAACTAGTTGATGCCCTATCCTCACCTAATTTGTGGCCTCGGTATAAGAACATCTTAGAATGTACCCTATCTCAACTAGCAGAGTTTGCATCATTCTCTCTCCAATTTGATTACCCTTCTTCAAAATCGGTTGCAGCTTCAATTGCCTTAAGTGTGACTCGAGATGGGCATGTTCAATCATACATCTCGAAAGGTGGACCAGCTTGGTTGGATTCCTTGATTCGATCTGAAGCTGGTTAATTGTCGTTTTATTAATAGGTTTATGTAAGCCTTTTGTACAGTTGAGCTCTCTCTGTTTCGAACTCTGTAAATTGCTCTGTTTTATTCTCAATCAGAAGTTAAAAAATTAAAAAATTAAGAAAAATATCAATCAATCGTGGTTAAAAAAATTGAAAGTTGAAAAAAACCATATTAAAATATATATTGATGAAGTTTGTAATGGTTTATAAATAAAAAAAATTGACAACAAAAAAAACTTCAAATTTCAAATGTATATTTAGGGTCCATAAAAAAAAGTTGTGTCATTTGTAATTTTTAAAAAAGGTTTGAAAAATGATTTTACCCTAAAACCAAGTCAATTAATGTTTTTCTTTGATAAAAACTATATTTTACTAAAACAAAATATAAAGTAAATACAACTAATCAGATCAGTGGCCAGATTTTTTAATTTGCTTCATATTTTATAGATTCTTCGCTCTTCTTTACCTTTTTACCATTTTCTTTATTTCTCACTATTGTAATAAAAAGCGGGTTGTATTGTTCATCAAACAAGAGTTTTTCTTGATGATAAATCTTTTATAGGTATCGATCTTCCTACACGAGCAACCATTTATGGAGGCCGAATAACTTAATAAATTAATTATAATTTGTTTGAAATGAACAACAAAAATCAGCTCAATTACAAAAGCATAAACTACAAACAAACCTAAAACTGACTTCATATGGGCTTTCCAAAAATTGTAACATGTCCAACCCAATTTGAGGAAAATACTAGAAGGTAGAGGAGAACCCCTAGCCCTCTCCCACCATTGCAAGCTGCAAAAATCGTCAGGATTGCTATTCTGGCGACCCGACGGCGGGTATCTTTTCTTGTTTTCCACCCAAACCTCTCTTCTATTGGAGATATGCGGTGAGGTTAGAGGTGGAAAATCCCTATATTTCCGGACACTCAACAAGTCTTTTGTGCATTGCGACCCCTAGTTCGTCAGCAAAAATCAAGATCAGCAAGCTCGTCTAAATCTTCTTCTTACCCATTACCATCTCATATATGCAACAACCTTCTTCTGGATTTATCAGGGCTTTAGTTTTTGATTATAGTAGCTTCTTGGCAGTGGATTTCGGCCAAATATCGTGCGACGATTGAAGCATGGAAGTTGGCAATGTTGGAGATGAAGAACTTCAAAATAAGGCCATGGTTTCATCTGGAGAAAGATAACAAGGTGGCGGTTTCTTGTTGTGGTGCGAGAACCACAATCGCCTGAACTCGCCGTTAAACCAAGTTCGTACTTTGGTTGAGATCGTTCCTAGCCTATATCTGAAACATATTCATCATCAGCCAACTTCTATGTGGAAATCACAAGTCTTAACATCTTTCTCCTGTCCAGACATCAAAGCCACGATTGGAGACAATGCAGTGTCATCAAGTCAATTAATATCGGACTCTAGATCCGGGTTTATCTTGCTTATACCCCGGATTGGACATGTGTATATTCACGTCAAATTTCCTTTACAAACAGAATGTATATTGACCTTATAAAACTATTGATCTATAACAAACCGAAAGCTAGAAGAATTTGGATTGAAAAATCATATATTTTTATTGGTAAAAAACCATAGAAATTTAGTTGATAAAATTTGTGTAAAGAGATTGTATGAATCGATGTATTGAATTAATTTCTTTACGAAGTGAGAGATCTTAGGTTATTTATACCTAGAAAAACTATAATCATATACAAGAAGCACATATACTTAAAACCCACTAGACTTTTCTCAATACTCCCCCTTAAGTTGGAGCATGTAATTGCATAGCCCAACTTGGACATCAAATACTGAAAGGCATAACTCCTCAAAGCCTTAGTCATCAAATCAACTACTTGTTTTGTAGTCTTCACATGTGGCGTGACAATGAGTCAATCTTGAACTGCATCTCTCACACTATGCCAACCAGCTTCTATATGCTTTGTTCGCTCATGAAAAACCGGATTTGCTGCTATATGTATGGCTGACTTGTTATCACAAAACATTTGCATAGGTTCTTCTTGTTTTACTCCAATATTTGCAAGTAATATTCTCAACCATTTGAGTTCACGTAATTCTACTGCCATAGCTCTGTACTCGGCTTCTACCGATGAATGCGACATAATATCTTGTTTTTTTGTTTTTCAAGTAACAGCAGAATTTCCCAAGAACACAACATAAGTCGACAGAGATCTTCTAGTCTTTGGACAAAAAGCCTAATTGGAGTCACAAAAGACTCGAACTTTCAAATCACACTTAGCTAGAAGCATTATTCCCTGGCCAGGGCATCCTTTTAAGTAACGTATCACCCTTACTGTTTCATCCCAATGTGTTTCTCTGCGATCATGCATAACCTGTGAAAAAACGTGAAATGTGTGTAATACAGCTCGGGATGTGTGATAGTTAGATACACAAGTCTTCCAACAACTCTTCGAAACCTTCCTGGATCTTTATATGCTGGACTCTGGTCTGAAAGCAATTTATGGTTCTGTTCAATTAGTGTAGACACTGGTTTGCACCCAAGTAATCATGCTTCTGAAATGACATCAAATGCATATTTTATTTGTGTAAGATACATGCCTTGTTCTCCTCTTGCAATCTCAATACCAAGAAAATACTTGAGTTTACCCAAATCTTTCATCTTGAAACACTGAATCAAGTATGTTTTGAACTTTGTAATCATACATAGATCATTTCCAGTTACTACCAAATCATCCACATAGACCAATACCCGAATATTCTTTTCTCCCTTTATGTATGTGAACAACGAGTAGTCCGAATAGGATTGTACAAATCCAAACTTCTTCAACGCATTCGTGAGTTTAGAAAACCAACATCTTGGTGCCTATTTTAAACCGTAAAGAGATTTCTTCAAACGACATACCTTTTTAGGATCATCGGACTTGAAACCCGGCGGAAGCTTCATATACACTTCTTTTTCTAAGTCACCATGGAGGAACGCATTGTTCATATCCATTTGATGAACTTCTCAATCCTTTGCTATAGCCACTTGCAGCAAAGTCCGAACAACCGACATCTTAGCCACTGGGGAAAATGTTTCATCATAATCTTCCCCTTCCACTTGATGATTTCCAAGACAAACAAGTCTTGCTTTGTATCTTTATTGTACTTGATTTTGAAGATCCACTTTCTTCCGATAGCTTTCTTTCCTTTTGGCATATTCTCCAAAACCCAAGTCTTATTCAATTCGAATGCATCTACTTCACTTTTTAATGCTTTTCTCCATCTCTCATCAAGAACAGCCTCCTTATAACTTCTTGGTTCTTTTCCCGCAAACACAGCAGCAAGAAACACTTGATGTCTCTGTGAAAAACCACAATCGGAGACATAACAAGAAATAGGATGAGACATTGTACCTTGGACCATTTTAGAGGGCAATGATGGTGTGTCGGGTACATGAGACGAGTGTACTTTTTCGGATTGACTACGAGTGTTGTATGTGACATTATCTTGGAGTTGAATAGACGGTACATGTTGTCTTTGTCCTCTTCCAAGTGGTTCTTCCATTACTGTTTCAGATTCGACAACTGAATCCAACAACTCAACTTTTGCATCACTGTGTGACAAATCTGCAACATTGTGTGACACATCTGCATCACTCCCCCTTAATTTAGATAACACGGAATAAGACTCCATAAAAACATATCCTGGGTTCACAACTTGATGATTATCTGGTTATTGTGATAAAACCTCATCCTCTTCATTTACAACGTCATTTTCCTCAAATATCCCCAATTTTCTGAAATCAACTTTGTCCACTCGAGGCACAATTGTTTCCTCTAAATAGGGAAATTTTTCTTCAACAAAAGTGACATCACGAGATATGAAGAACTCATGTGTATCCAAATCATATAACGTCCATCCTTTCTTCGCATAATGATACCCCAAGCAAACACATTTTCGACTCGAAAATTTATCTCCATCGCGCTTCTGATTATGCGCATAAGAGAGACACCCAAAAATCCATAGCTCACTATACATAGGAGCTTTTACAAATATGATTTCATAAGGACTCTTTCCTTTGTGTAACTCACATGGTGTCCTGTTGATCAAATGTGCAGCACTCAGTACACATTCACCCCCAAAATCTTATTGGTAGATGTGCTTGAAACATCAATGCTCGTGCCATATTCAATATATGACGATGCTTCCTTTCGACTCTCCCGTTTTGCTGAGGAGTCCCTACACAGGAAGTCTGATGAACAATTCCTACATTCTGAAAGTAACTCTACATCACTACGCACAAATTTTACATGCTTGTCAAATTGTCTCAGTATGAGAGCAAAGAAATCCACCATAGTTTTCTCTACCTGCTTCTTATCATCAAGAAGAAAAACCCATACAGCTCTTGAAAAATCATCTACTAGAGTGAGAAAATAAGAAGCTCCACATGAACTTTGTGTTTGATATGCTCCCCAAAATCACAATGAATCATCTCAAAACACTTCTTTGTTTTATCACTACTCAATGGAAATTCACTACAACATTGTTTTGCTTTTAAACAAATATCACAACAAGATATACATGCACTCTTCCGGTCGACCATTGGCAATCTCCTTATCACCTTCTCAGAGGTATGACCCATCCTCTTATTCCTTATATCCAAAGATTCCAAACGTGCCAATTTCTTAACATATCGAAGAGAAAATACAATCTTTCTTTCCGTTTTCCTACTCCAATTGGAATTTGCAAATTTAGATCTTGCAACACACTCTATGTTTTAGCAAACACTGCTACACAATTCTTATCATCGATGACTTGAGATACTGAGATAAGATTGCATTGCATTTCAATTCCTCCACAAACACTGCTACACAATATATCTTTCAGCGTTAATGATTCTGTTAACGCTATACTTCCTTTTCGATCACAAATATTTGTGGTTCCATTAGGCAACCCAACCATACTTGGTGTTACTCGATATATATCGAACATATGATTCAATGTCCCTGTCATATGATCCGACGCTCCACTATCAATGATCCATTCATATGTAATTTTACCAACTGATTTTACAGAGTCTGATGCTGATCCAACTGATCGCACAATCATTTCCCATTGATCTTTCGTCAATCCTGTCATTGCTCTCGACTTATGTGACACACCTGTGTTACACACATGAGTTACAAACTTTCCAGAAACGACGTCAAAACACAGTTTTTTCGTCGATTCATCGAGAAAGCCCTCGTTTCTTCTGTTTTCTCCATATTTTTGCAGCCACCAATCAGGATAGCCTTGCAGTTTATAACAAGATTGAATATCATGTCCATACTTTGAGCAATAAGAACACACAACACCTCAATTTCGATTTCCATTGATGATTTGAGATTTTTTTATATGAACAAATTTTCCAAAGCCTTTTTTAGCTCTGATACCATGTAAAAAGATTGCATGAATCGATATATTGAATTGACCGCTTTACAAAGTGAGAGATCTTAAGTTATTTATACCTAGGAAAACTATAATCATATACAACAAATTGTTTGATCTTAAAATTAGTAAATTATTTTTAAAATAAATTTTGTGAATGTCTAAATTTTATCTGCAATATATCGTTTTCAAAGTACGTCAAATTTACATGTTTTTTCTTTCACTAATTTATTTTATACGGCCATTTATACTCTCTCTCAAATGATTTCCGATCAATTGCTAGTAATCTAATATCTCTTTTTCCTTTTTAGCTGTCCCCTCTTTAGTTTTCTCAGGACTTGAAACAGGCCTACGGGTCCTAAAATATAGTACTACATTTCATTATATATTACCCACCAAAAACAAAAACTAAAAAATTCCAAAAGGAAAACAGTGACGGATTGAAATCTGAACTATGCCATATTTGGGCCTACAAGTAGGAAATTCCATAATATTAGGCCCAATTCATAAAATGCTAATGAAAAGTTTAAATTTGTTATGAATTGTAGATAAATTTTGATATGAATATGTTATAATCCATCTCTGTGTTCGTAGTTGTTTTTTCGTAGTTAAGTAACTTAATTCCAAAAATATTTGCACTATAAACATAAGTGCTATGTTTTTAAACAGGCCCGACCTTGAGCCCAAGCAAGCCAAGCTTGGGCTTGCGGCCTTCGTATTATTAAAAATATTATCGGCCCTCATTTACTAAAGAGTTAATTTAGTGTAGTGGTTAGTCATTGGAAAGTTGTCTTTCGAACCATATATTGCTCACCGTTGTGTTATTTTTTTTAATATATAAAAAATGTCGGCCCAAAATTTTTTATTAGATTGTGGCCCAAAACCTTCTAGGACCGGCACTGCTTTTAAATTAATAGAAGTGATAAAAAGTAGAGTTATAATTTTTTTATCACATATTCATCTCTTTTCCATTTTCACATTTACATACATTGTTTTTGTCACTTACACAATTGAAAAAATATATCAGTAAAATGTTAACATAGTAAAATGTTAACATGAGAATTACAAAGGTAAACTCTCTCCCAAACTATGCTTATCTTGCTAGTAGCTGGGACCAACTCTTGGTCGACATGAGTGCTCGGTGTAGAATAAGCTCGTTCATGATCAACTTGGGATGACTAGACACAAGCAGTGTTTCCAGGCTTGACCCAGGTTTTAGGAAGACCTCTTTCAACCGCTTCTCGAGAGGAAAATTTTTTTCTCTTTTTGACCGATTAACCACAACTTTTTATATGACTTCAAACTCACTTAAATTGGGAGGCTTGAACAATATATCAATTTTTTATGTAAAGTTAAACATTCGAGCCCTTACAGCCTTACGGTCCATAGGGACCGAGCTTCTCTCTTTGATCAAGGGTCAGGTCTAGGACACCTTTCTTATAGGTCATCTCTCGTCGCTACGAGAAAAAGTGGTTTTATCACATGATCCATCGCGGTTTTTTCCTTTGTTTTTTTTGGGGGGCAGCGACTTAATACCATTAGTTACTGTAGTTGGAAATTGAGCATGACAAAAGGTCCCAATTATCTGCGAGGTGCGAAACCAAAGTTTTTGTTATTTATTAAGTTAAAAAATTACGAAGTTAGGTTGTTCAAGGGAAAATGGTTAATTCATACCCGAACAATTCGTATCGTGCTTTTAATACTTGAATTTTACGAAAATGCCTAAACTTTCGTAAACTCTTATTTTATGATTATTTTGATCATAAACATTATTAACAGTTCTAAAATCCGTATCACGTTTAACGCCGTTGAACATACCGTTAACTGGTAAGAAAAAATGTCAATTCATACCTCAACTATACATGATGTGATGTTTTATATATGAACTATATATTATATTTTCTTTTTTCTTTATTTTAAATATTTTTTATGAAAATTTTATTTTATTTTAAATTTTTGTGCTAAAATTTAAATATATAGTTTTTATTACTATCCATAAAATATAATATAATTTTATGATTATTTAAATTAGTTTTTCGACATCACATTACAAATAATATTTTTACATAGAAAATCCAACATAGATGCCATAAAACCCGCAGTAGGGACATTACCATTAAACTAAAAACGTTCAAAACGATTTTATGAAAAATAAGTTATATATAACTTATGTGTTTTATTATTTGATATGCAAACATCGCAAATAACCATTAAAATACAATAAAAGAGCATATCTTTTCACGAAGAGATGAAAATGCAAATATACTATTTCACTAGTTATTGAACAATAACAAGATTGTTGCTCAATTCATACTTTAACTGAATTAATATTGTGATTATTGACTATATACTGTTAATATCATTCATGTCTTTTTGTAAAGAGAATTATAGTTTAGTATGGAAAAAAAAATTAAAATATCTCTATAATTGATTTTAATTCAATTTTATCTTTAAGATTTGGTCAATGAGATAATATATTATATATGGTACTCCCTCTGTTCCATTTTATAAGATTTTTTTGTTAAAAGCACAAAAATTAATAAAATATAAATGATTTATGTTTCTATATTAAAAACACTATTTAATTAATGATCAAAAATAGTTTAACCAATAGAATAATACCATGTAGAATATGAAAAGTTATTCTTAATTCAATGAGCATAAATTTTACATTGAAAATTGAAAAATCTAATAAATGAAACAATTTTTTTTTCCTAAAACATCATATATAATTGGACAGATGGAGTATTATATAATCAGTATTTTTTTAACAAATATTAAGAGATTCAATATTAACTTGTACAAGACCATTTAAATATGAAGACTATATTTAAATGTATGATTTTTTATATATAAAAAAATTTGCCAATTAATCATCTTTTTGATCCTTCTTAGAAATTTTTTCATAATTTCAATTATTCTGTAAATTTAATTGCAAAAGCATAATCACAATTTTCATATTGTTATATTACCATTCAAACCAAAATCATATACACATCCAATTAATATAAAAACATTTTTTTTATAAATGAAACATTATCGTCATATTGCAAAAATAAACGGGGTATAAAATGGCACCTCATGTATAGTTGAGGTATGAATTGACATTTTTTACTATCAGTTAACAGCCCATTAAACGGTGTTAAATGTAATACATATTTTAGCATTGTTAATAATGTTTATGATCAAAATATATTGAAAATTAGAGTTTAGGAAAATGTAAGCACTAACCTACAGTTGAGGTATAAAAAAGCACGATACAAATTTTTTGGGTATAAATTGACCATTTCCCATGTTGTTCAATGACATGCATTGATATGCACTAAAATTTTCTTGATTTCTCCAAATGAAAATGTGCGCATAATTGTAGGTATGGTTGGGTATTCGGATCCTCGGATCGGGTTCAGATAAGACCCGATCGGGTCTAGGAGTTTTAGACCCATTATAGAATCGAATGACTTTTCGATCAGTATCAGGTTGGGTTTAGTTGAGTTTGGATCGGTTCGGGTCTAAAATCTCATAACCGAAAAAACCCGAAGATTTCCGAGTCCTAATTTTTTGGGTATTTCGAATCCGAATGGACCCGAAAATATAGAAATACCCAAAATTTTACAAATTAACTAAAATTTTACAAAATACCGAAATTTTACAAAATACCATAAATTTTACAAAATACCCGAAATTTTTTCATAATACCCAAATTTTTTTAAACAATAGTATGTCCAAAAAGAAATCAAAACCAGTTCTTTAACAACTCAAAATCAATTTTCAATTTCAAAGAAAAGTCAAAGTCAATTGCAATATAGATAAACAAAAATCAAATTGAGTTTTAAAACAATCAAACTCTCAAAAATGATAAAGATAGTTTTAATTCTTCAAGACTTCAAGTCTTTTTCATCAACCTGTGAAAGAAAGAAGATCATGAATTACTTCATAGATTTTTTTTTCAAGACTTCAAGTCTTCTTAAGGTCGCATGTGTCTTTTTTTATAGTGTGAATTGTTGTTTCATAACAAAACCTTATTACATTAAAAACATCATTTTTGACAAAAATCGATAATCCAACTATAATAATCAAACAAATAGACAAACAAGCACAACATAGAATCAACACAAAGTGGTTGTGTGTGTTCCTGATATTCAATATGCAATATATAGGATCCTATCTAAACTATCAAAGAACATGAAAGTACGAGATGTGTCTGGCTAAAGCTTCCCAAACACCAAAGATTATAAAGCTACTTAAAAAATCCTGGAAGCAAATTTCATAGACACATATTTACACTCTTAAGCCTAGAAATTTAGAACTATGAGAGTGTTGAGCAAGTGAAAACTCTAATCTAAAAAAACAAATCACATTTTCAATGTAATCACAACAACCTAGCAACCAAATGAGAAAATAACTCAAGATATTGAAAATTACATAAACTTTTATAGCACTTCCTTCTCCTACATAATAGTTCATCAAAACTATAAAAACACAATGGTAACAGTCTCACACAATGCTAATAGATATTTTATAAGTTAACAAGACTTGATAAATCTAGTTTCTTTTGCTAGGCATTTCAACAAACATGTTATGTGCATTCATTAAGCAATCAAATTTCTGGAATTTAAAAATGCAAAGAGCTACTTACGAGAGAACCGTTTACGAATTCACAGTAAAATGTATGTTTTTCTTGGAAAAATCACCTCATAATTCAACTAATATAAAATTTATCAATCTTCTATCGTGGTTACCAATAGTTCAATTAATATAAAATTTATCAATGTTGTTCATAGTCGTTACAGTTGCATCACCGTCAACGAACACATTTTGAAACTTATACTCAAATCAAAATTATTCAAGAGCAAAAAAACTAAACAAGAAACTCAAAGTCTAAAAAAACTAACATGTGATATGATTTTTAAGAACTATGTTGGTGGAGATGAAATCGAAGGTTGTGATCGATAGAAAGAAGGAGGTATGATTTCTCTAGATTCCTGATTAATTTTGTAAAGATAGAAGAATTTAAGTTTAAGAGATTTTTATTTTGTAGGAATAGGAAGGAAAGGAAGCCCAAACGACGACATCCTAATTGAATTAAAGGAAAGGAATAAACTTTAAGTGGGTTCGGTTCCTCGGGTACCTGACCGATTCTCAGGTCGGTTCGGGTCCGATTCGAGTACATGTAACTCACCAAATTAAAACTTATTTGGGTATTTTAGTTCTACGGTTCGGGCATGGTTCATGTTTTTTCGGGTCAGGTACATGTCGGATTTTGGGTCTCGGGAATTATGTCCAGGCCAAATTGTACGCTTAAATTTATGAGTCGAACAACTTTCTAAAAAAGCCATAGAGGGATTGGACTGACTTTAAGTCGTAAATTTTCCAAAACAAATACAATGCATTAAAGTTTGATAAAAAAGCATAGAATGGAAGTTAAGATTGTCGTTAATCCATCCATATGGGTAGAAACCCATATGAAATGATTATGTATGAAGATAAGACATGACTAACATCGAGAATGGAAACCTCGTTAACCTTAACAAAAAGTATCAATCCTTTGAGTGGTTAATCTTGCTCAATATACCAATGAAATACTTGGCTTGAATGCAAACATGGTAGAAACTGTTGTGAATATGAACACCGTCAATCCTATTGGTGTTCTTATTTATCTTCAACATTTCCTCGAACATGTCGACGTCAAACTCAATATTTAGTTCATCACATAGGATTAGTGTGGCCACCATGTTTAGGATAGCCGTTGGGAGTCAATTGAGATATGGTAATACCTCGGTGAACGCAGTACGCTACTAGTAACTTTGGTAGTGAAAATCAAGGTCTCGATTGACAAGTAGTCTTCACAATTTATAAAGTTGTTTTAGGAGCAGACCAAGGCCGTTCATGAGCTTAAAACACTTGAATTGTAAGCCAAAGACATCTCGCATAGCGCGATCAGAACCTTCAGTCACTCCGTACCTAGATGTGTTGGCTCCATTTTGTTAAGACTATCATCGTTGTTTTTAGGCACACTACTATGCAGAATATCCTTATTTTCCTTGTTAGAGGCTTCAATGTCGTTGGTTATATCCAAAAAAACTCATTCTCATTTCACATAACTAGGCTTGGATCAACAATTCTTAAATTGGTGAACTCGTTGAGGAAGACGATCTTGATTGATCTAATATGATTAACCAAGATGTAAGAAACAGTGAGAAAGTAGACCCTCTTTCTCAGCCTGAAGGTTCAACAACTTCACTTTTGGGCCTCAACACAAACCAGCCCAAGACGAAGCCCATCTAAAAGCCTGAAGCATCTTCGACTTCAACCTGCAATAAGACAAAGAAACAGAACGTTAGTAATAACAGATTTGCAGAGCCAAGAAATGAAAAAGCAGAGTACAACTCCAGCTCCTCAATCCAGCTACAGAAAAAATTCCAATTATTAAGTGATGAATGAGAATGCGACATGTGTCTAGGGCAAACAACAATCTTCAACTTTGTTTTTCTATAAATAGAACACAATTTGTAACATAACAAGTTGTATGAAAATGAATCAGTAAAAGCTTATCTTTATCTTTCAATTTCTCTCTTTACTTTCATGGTATCAGATCCATGGAAGCTCAAAACTTTCTNCAAAACTTTCCTACTCTAAGCATTTCTAATTGTGTTACTATTAAGTTAACAGAACGTAACTATTTCCTCTGGAAAAACCAGTTTGAAACGTTTCTTGCTGGCCAAAACCTTCTAGGGTTTGTCAATGGGGATTATGTACAACCAGTTCAGATCATCCCAATTCCAGGAATAGCTGGTGATGGTCAAGCTGTGAACCCAGAATACCCAGAATGGTTGAGAGGTGACCAAGTTGTTAAATCTTGGCTTTTAGGATCTTTCTCTAAAGATATCCTAAATGTGGTGACAAACTGTCAAACCTCACAGGATGTTTGGAATGCTCTCTCTAGACATTTCAACAGAGTCTCCTCATCGAGATTGTTTGAGCTCCAAAGACAGCTTCAAACAACTCAAAAGGGAGATAAATCTATGACAAATTATCTGAAGGATGTAAAAACCATCTGTGACCAACTCTCATCTATTGGAAACCCAGTCACAGAGAACATGAAAATATTTGCAGCTTTACATGGACTAGGCAGAGAATATGAGCCTATCAAAACCAGTATTGAAGGCTCAATGGATCTAGTACCCAGTCCAACCTTTGAAGATGTCATTCCAAAGCTCACCAACTACGACAACAGGATTCAGTCTTACACACCAGACACGGTCTCACCTCACCTAGACTTTACCACTATCAGATCTGGAAACCAACCTTACTTTTATGGGAATAGAGGCAGAGGTTATGGCATACAAGGTTCCTCTAGGGGAAGAGTATTCTCAACAAGGGGAAGAGGCTTCCCTCAACCGATCTCTTCTCCTTCTGTATCTTCTGCAAGTTCTGTTAGTTCATATGGAGATGACAACAGACCACAATGTCAGATATGTGGTAAACCAGGCCACAATGCTCTAAAGTGCTGGCATAGATTTGACTATTCCTATCAGTTTAAAGAACAACCAGCAACCTTAGCAGCTCTCAGAATAACTAATCTCAGATTCATCAGGAGCATAATGGTTCCCTGACATTGGTGCATATCACAAACTCACCACAGAACCTACAAAATGGATAACCATATCATGGGACTGATGCAATTATGATTGGCAATGGAGAGTTCTTTCCCATCACTCATACTGGATCCACTACATTCCCTGCCTCTTCAGGTAAACTCAGACTTAATGATTTTCTTGTGTGTCCTGACATTGCTAAGTCTTTAATTTCAGTGTCAAGAGTTACTAAAGAGTATCCGTGTGATTTTGAGTTTGAATGTGATGGTGTATTGATAAAGGACAAGGAAACACAAAAGGTTCTAAGTCTGGGAAAAGGAAGTGAAGGGCTATATATGCTTAAGGATGCTCCTGTTCAAGCTCTCTTCTCATCTAGACATATGTCTACCAGTAAGGAAACTTGGCACAGGAGATTGGGACATCCTAATGATCTAGTCTTAAATCAACTTGCTTCAAATAAGGTCATCTTAATCACCAAGAATCACGCAACATTTTGTGAAGCTTGCAGATTAGGAAAGAGCAGTCGATTACCATTTAGTTCTTCAGTTTTTTCTGCTTTAAAACCCCTAGAGAAGATCCACTGTGATCTCTGGGGGCCATCTCCTATAGTGTCTTTGCAAGGTTTTAAGTATTATGTCGTGTTTATTGATCAATGGTCCAGATTTTGTTGGTTCTACCCTCTGAAGTCTAAGTCTGATTTCTTTCCTACTTTCTGTCTATTCCAAAAAATGGTAGAAAACCAACTAAACACTAGAATACAAACCTTCCAATGTGATGGGGGTGGTGAATTCATCAGTAAACAGTTCATGAATCAATTGGCCATAAGTGGGATTAAACAATAGATATCATGTCCCTACATGCCTCAGCAAAATGGTTTATCTGAAAGAAAGCACAAACATATCACAGAACTAGGTCTATCTATGATGTTTGATAGTTCAATGCCACAAAAGTATTGGGTTGAAGCCTTCTTCACTTCAAACTTTCTCATCAATCTACTGCCTACAACTACCTTAGAGAACAATGAAAGTCCATTTCAGAAATTGTTTGGTAAGGCACCAGAATACACATCCTTAAGGTCCTTTGGATGTGCCTGCTACCCAACTCTAAGGGACTATTCCTCAAACAAGTTTGAACCTAGATCCTTAACTTGTGTTTTCCCTGGCTATAATGAAAAGTATAAAGGCTATAGATGCCTATATCCTCCTACAGGAAGGGTATACATAAGCAGGCATGTTCTATTTGATGAATCTTGTTTTCCCTTTTCAGAAAAATACAACTCTTATCATTCTGAGAAAGCTACATCCCTGCTAAAGGCCTGGAAAAGAAGTTTATTCACCCTCAGCAATCAGTTCCCTCTGAAAATGCAGAATCACAACCTCCTGCTGATCCTATCTTACGGGCTGAAGCAGTCCACACACCTCATCTACCAACCCCTAATCCATAACCTGTACATGATCCTGAACATGTACTTAGTCCTCCTCAACAACATGATCTCTCACAGGTATCCTCATCTGCTTCTACCTCTGAACAGACTACTACAATTGAAGGGGAGCATACTGAGTGTACGTCAGGCATTGATCATGTTTCTATAGGCAATAGTGTTCCTTCTTCTTCTGATAGGACAATCAGTCCAGAGGTTCCACAAGCAGCAACAACTTCACACCCGACTCCAATCCATCAAATGATCACAAGATTAAAGGCAGGTATTAGGAAACCTAACCCTAAATACATCCTCCTAACTCAACAGGTGACCTATCCTGAACCCAAGACTGTAGCAGCAGCTTTAAAAGACTCAGGCTGGAAACAAGCAATGGAAGAAGAATTGACTACTTGTAAAGAAACAGAGACCTGGTTTCTTGTTCCTTTTGACCCAACAATGCATGTTCTGGGATGCAAGTGGGTCTTTAGAACCAAGTTA
>OVBE01003996.1:0-25244 GCA_900406425.1 Iberis pinnata | reverse complement strand
TATATATATATATATATTCACATTTGGTTCTAGATATATAGCTAAAGAAGAAAGCCAATTCTTCAATACAGAATAGCTAGTAACTAGTTAGACCACCTCCATTAGAGTTGCTTAGGGAGTTGCTTAGTATATTTAGGATTAAAAAATAAATAATAAATGGTTAATTGCTTATTGACATGTGTCACATGCTTGTTGGCCATTTTTATTTTATATTTTTTTTATTAGATTCATGATTTTTTTGTAGGATTGTGAAAGAAAACCGAACCAAGTATTCTGAACTGAACCGAAGATTTCAAGAACCGAACCGACCTATGTAGACGACACAAAAAGAATTTTCAATTTTGGCTCTAGGTTCGATACGGTTTGATTACCGATCGGTTTATTTTATATTTTTTTTAAAAACCAAAAAAACCGATAATAACCGTTCTTCATATCCTAAATTCTAATACTCAATTGATACTTTTCTAATATTTTGTTCGGTTCTGAGTCAGTTCGATTCCATGTTAAAAGAACCAGAAAATACTCGAAATATAATGTGATATGTAAAATATTTGTGATATGTAAAATATAATGTTTTAAAAATAAATTAAAAATCTAAAAATGTTTAATCTAAATGTTAAATATAATTTATGAATTGAAATTTAATTTGTTAAATGAAATGTACAAAAAAAAAATTTTTTTTTAAGCATCAAGAGTATCTTAACCATTGGAAACCAAAATTTTTTAATACTAACCCCAAGTTGCTTAAGCATTAAATTTAATAAAAAAATGGTTAAGCACCCTCCATTGGTGCTTAACCATTGGAGATGCTCTTATAGCCACTAGTTACGCTAGACTAAAAACTAGCTCAAAAGAAACAGATTATTTAAAATCTAGGACATTATTTATAATTCAAAGACACATTCAAACCTAAAACTGAGTCATTCAAGCAAGCGTTTGTGCTTACACCACCCGATCACAGTAACATAGATGAATACCGATCCAATACAACCTCCCATCACAGTCCAAAAGAATCTTGCTGGACCAGCTTTTTCATCATTGAACAGCTCTATGGTGATATTCATACCGAATACTCCAGCAACGGCTATAAAAGCGTTTAACACGAGAGTAGCCGCTGTTAGCATCACTCCCATTTGCAGAAGCTGATTTTGTGTATCGTCAAGCATTATGTTAATGTAGTCCTCTGTGTCATCTACATATTCCCTTAGCTTTTTCCACCAAAACAACACAGCACAATGTAAATAATAATATATATGATAAGTAGCAAAGCATCTGTGTACTACTTACTGTTGATAGCTTGTTTAGTGTACCATCAATCTGCACAAAGTATGCTTCCAAAAGCATTTCAAGCTCTTCCACATCAAATTTTTCGGTCATAGCACTACGTGTTGAGCTTGTATCATGAGTCCCACGACTATCTCTGCTAAGTGCACTATGAGAACTCATACGAAGATCGTGTGCTCGGAGACAGCTTTCATCTTTGTTACCTTCCGATACAAATTCTCCTTCAGAATCATCAGTCTCTGCACTATCACTCTCATTCATAAATGAGTTTTCAAGTTTTTGAGCTAACTTCTCTGTAAGATACATCTCAGCCATATCTTCATCATCGTCTAGCAGATGTTCTAGTTCATCTCTAACCTAGAAAGTGTATAGGTAATTCATGGTAAGAGTATGGTGACTTCACAACTTAGAGGAAAACAAAGGAGCAACGGAAATTATAAAATCACAACACCTTCTGAACACGTCCAGTTATTGTAACAAGCCTACTTTTAATCTGTCGAACCCGCTCCAAGTTGAGGGTACTAATCTTGGAAGTAAGCTTGTCCAAGGCTGGATGGGCCTCTAACTCCAATCTTACAGCCTAAATTACACAAGAATGAAAGAAATACAAAACAAGAGAAGCAAAAATGATGTGTGTTAGTCTTACAGAATTACTTACCTCACTTTCCAAACTGCTGATTGCAACTTCTAGACATGCTTCCAGAGAGATAAACTCAAAAGGAAGAACCTTTGATCCATCTTGATTCTCAAGGCTTTGCTTCGCATCCTTCTTGGCTCCGCTCCCTTGATCTCCTAACTGTGGAGTTCCAACTTCCCCTTGGGTAGGAACTGTCATCCTATGAGTCTCTCCCTCAGAGTTGTCTTCCGCCTTGACAAAACGCATAGAGAGTGATTAATAGCTAAACGTATAGAATCAGCGTTGCAGAAATCAATACTCAACGCACGATTATCATATACAGGTTCCATTGTCAAGCCAATATATTACACGAACTCCTTATTAGCTACAAACCTTAATCTCTGCCTATCAAACAGTGCAATTATGCATGTATTCAAATCAACCAATACCTTAGTTAAAATTCCTCAAAATTCACAGTGAAAAGAAAACCCTAACTTATACGATTACCTGAGGTTTAGTGGCGTGATGGTGGCATAGAATCCGCCTCCGCAGCTCTTCGATGAACGGTGCCACCAAAGGATCCTTGGAACTAAGCAGCAAAACCTCTTGTGCAGTGATGATTGCCTTAATATGTTCCAGATTGATAACAATGGCTCTCTCTCGACCCAGAACAGTAGAAGGATACGATAACAGTGGATCGAGAATCCGAAGGTCTCGTGCTGGTAATCCCGTTCGTCGCATGATAGTGTGTTTTCCGGCTTCCATCATCTGAGTCTGCCCTGACGAGTAAAGCACCAACCACTGCCTCACGCCAGCGCCTTTCTTCCGGCCACCGGCGGGGAATGTCGGTGTCGGCATACCAGCGTTTGGAGTTGCGGGATTCGTACCGAAATCTTCGGATCTAGGACCTCTCATGACGGCGTACGTTGCGATCAGAGAGAGAGAACAGTTTTCGAAGCTTTAAAGAAGTGTGATCATCCAGCGAAATTTGGAATGTATTTATACTCTGCTCGTCAGGAAAAAGCCAAAAAGGGCTACATCGGTTAAGCAAACCTGTTTAGTGGTTTTAGAATTTTCCCCTTAAATCAAACCGGGTTTAGCTTTTCCATTGACACCAAACCGGTTTTAACTTTTTGAAGCGAGTTTCTTTTGAAGTTTTAGGGCTTTAAGTTTAACCGGTGAATGTAAACGACGGCGAGCTGTTGATTGAAGAAGGTCGATGAAGTTGGAAATCGAATCGGAGTTCGAGTCATCGGGAATAAAGCCTGATTTCGCGATTCCCATCTGGAAGTATATATATTTAGAATCCTGATTGCGTTTGGGATGAGATTCCTTCAGTGCCCTACGCTGCAGACTCTCTCCTCCATCCCAAGTTCAAGACTCTCACTTAGTCTCTTCACTCCCTCTTCCACTCCGCCGATGTCATCAAGCTTCAGGTTCTCTTCCATTCTCTCTGTTTCATGCTTTTTTCTTGTATATATCTTGGACAGGATCTGAGTGTGTACAATACCTGTCTTTTGTCTTTACGAATGTACAGGAGATTAATGTTTGTATTCAAGAAGCAGCCGTTTTGTATATTAATAGGAGATTTGGCTGCTGAAAGGTTTACTTTGTGATCACAACGCATTGCTCTTATTGGGTCTGAGAGCTCGTAATCATCGTGATTACTGGATTTCGCGTGAAATGTCTCTGTTATCTGATGTATTCATATTCGATTCTTGTTTCTGGTTTTGATATTTAAGAATGGAGCTTTAGTGAAAGATGTGATAATAAGATAGGATACACGGTTGGGGATGAGTGAAGGGAAACTATGTCCAGCCCAGGTATTGATTTTTATAAAGCTGTGTCATCTAGCTTCATTGAACCTCTTCTGAGCGATAAAGAGCATCTGAAAGAAGCATTTATCAATTAGGTTGGTTGCAAAACGGGTTGCACGTTCTGTGCAACTGGTAGCATGTGATTCAAAAGCAATTTGACATCTAGAGAAATTATGGAGCAGCTAGTTAACGCGTCTTGCCTAGCTGATTATGCATAGCAGTGAAGGTTCTTCCTAGCTGCCTTATTTTGATTGTTGTTGTTCATGTACTCCGTTGTGTATCTGTCTTGTGTATATACTCCATTTGCACGTTTTCTTGTGTTAATGTTAAGATGTCTTTCTGGATTGATGTAGTTCATTCACCAGTTGTTGCCTTGGTTTGATAATTGTGATTAGAGGAATGGGAGAACCGTTGAATAACTACAATGTTGCTGTTACTGTCCTTCTTATGTTAAAACAGCCTTTCCAGTTTTCACCCAAAAGAATTACCATAGCAACTGTACTGAGAATGCTACTTTGAAACATTCATTAAATCAGAGAAACATTATGTGAAATTGGTGATAATTTTCTTTCAGTTATTTGGGTTTCAAGAGGGTATTGTGTGAAAAAGAGAAATTATTGACTCTAACCCGATAAACCTTTCAGTTTGCAGGGCTTTTGTGGTTTAGTTGGTTGCTCTTAAGTTATAGGGCTTTTCCGGAACTTGTAGGATTCATTTTCCTCCACTAACCAACTTTTGGAGTTGTTCATGCGATTAACAAGCTTTACAATGATCTACCAGGTATAAGTTTGGTGGTATCTCTTCATGCATCAGCTCAAGAAATCCTCTGTGCCAGATCATGCCATCAGCTAGAGCCTCTCTGCTTTAAAAGATATTCATCGAGTACATCATGCTTTGATGGAGTAAATGATCAAGAACGTAACGCTCATCAACTCGTGAATTGCTAAAGACAGTTCAAGTGGTAAATTCTTTGATTTCATTATACTCTCTAAAGGTTTCTGCAATTATCTGATGTGAACTCAGTGCCTATTTTCTTAAAAGCAGGTGATAAAATTAACCACTTAGGGTTAATCAACCGAACTACAAGACACCTCCCAGAACAGTGGAACCACTTAGAAGATCTTGCATCTCTAACTTTAGGAGCAGATACATGGAAACAAACCTCTGAAATATCCTAAAGAGACAAAAGATTAATGGGTTGTATTATCTTTGAAGTCACTCTTGAAATACCCTTTTCTTAAACTTCACATTTTGTCCCCATTATTTCGGTGGGAAACACACGGCTCACTCTCATCTGCAGTAAGAATAAAAAGAGATGGTCCTTGTAAACTTCACCACATGTTTTTTTTTTTAACTTTCTCTTCTAAACTATTTACCAACTCGTGATCTTATATCATCATGAAAATTAAATCAAACGCTTTAATTGTAAATTAAATACATCTTTTCCCGCCTATAAAAACAACAATACTCTTGTCTTCTCTTCCATAAGATAAAAACAGAGAAAGATGAGTATAAGAAAATTTGCAAATGTCGCTCTGCTAATAACAGCTCTAGTTTCATCACTTTGTGAGGACGCAGTAGCTCTCGCTCTCAAAGCAGGCATGATCATCTCAATACATCATTACATCTTTTATAATTTGATCTTTGAGAAGTAAAATGTATTTTTTTCTTGTTTTGAAACAGGTTTGAACATGAATTGTGGAGATTTTCTAGGTAAGTACACAGAGAATGCAGTGAATCAAAAGAAATTGAAAGGATCAGAGGTTGATGAAGCTCTGATTTACAACTACATTGTTCTCATGAGGCTTGGATTCTTCGATGGTGATCCTAAATCGCTTCCCTTCGGTAATCTTGGACCCTCTGATGTATGTAGCAAAGACCACCAAATGCTTGCACTAGAAGCCGCAAAGCAGGGGATTGTTCTGCTTGAAAACAGAGGAGATCTTCCGTTATCGAAAACCGCAGTTAAGAAACTAGCGATTATAGGGCCAAATGCAAATGCTACAAAGGTAATGATTAGTAACTACGCGGGTATTCCATGCAAGTACTCAAGCCCTTTACAAGGGCTACACAAGTATGTACCGAAGGGGCTTCTTTACGAGCCAGGGTGTAAAGATGTCAAGTGCGGTGACCAAACGCTGATCGCAGCAGCGATCAAAGCGGCTTCAAAGGCTGATGTGACTGTTTTGGTGGTTGGATTAGATCAAACGGTAGAAGCAGAGGGTCTAGACCGGATTAACCTGACACTTCCTGGTTATCAAGAAAAGCTTGTGAAAGATGTGACTAATGCCGCAAAGAAAACTGTTGTTTTGGTTATAATGTCAGGAGGGCCTATTGATATCTCATTCGCAAAGAATCTTACCAAAATTCACGCGGTTTTATGGGTCGGATATCCTGGTGAAGCTGGAGGAGAAGCTATAGCTCAAGTCATCTTTGGTGACTATAATCCTTGTAAGGCTCTTAACTCAAACCCTAAACCTAAATTCAAACCCTTGAATGGAATTACTTACTTATTTGTGTTTGTTGTTTGGTGTATCAGCTGGGAGATTACCAGAGACGTGGTACTCGCAAGAGTTTGTAGATAAAGTTGCAATGACGGACATGAACATGAGACCTAACTCAAAATCTGGCTTCCCTGGTAGATCTTACAGATTCTACACAGGGAAACCGATTTACAAATTTGGACATGGATTGAGTTATTCATCTTTCTCTACTTTCATTCTCTCAGCTCCATCAATCATACATATTAAAACCAATCCAATCTTGAACCTAAACACGACAAAATCTGTCGACATCTCAACCGTTAATTGCCGAAATCTCAAGATCCGGACAGTGATCGGGGTCAAGAACCACGGGTCACGATCTGGGAGCCACGTGGTTCTTGTTTTCTGGATACCGCCGGAGTCATCAAAGTCTCTGGTTAGAGGTGGCGTGCCACAGAAGCAACTGATAGGGTTTGAAAGAGTAGAAGTTAAAAGAAGCATGACAGAGAAAGTTACCGTTGAGTTTGATGTCTGCAAAGGACTTAGCCTTGTGGATACTAAAGGTAAAAGGAAAATAATCACCGGACATAACACGCTTGTTATTGGATCTAACAGTGACCAACAAATCTATCATCATCTCAACGTTAGACTTGCTGGAGATTCTACAGTTTCTTTCTGATAAAAACAGAGCACCTGAACTCTATTAAAAGTTGTTTCTATAGTCAAATACTGTAATGCTATCCATCATCAATACGACTAAAACCTAAATAAAAATGTTGTATAATATCATAAACAGAGTCAAATACATATTTATCCTATTTGATTTATCTTCTTAATCAGAGATTATCAACATAGAACATAGTAACAAAGCTGCAGCTTGCTGATAGGCTATGATCTTATGTTAACAAAGGAAAAAATAATAATTACGATCTTTTATTTAATTATTATTCATCCCTTTTGTATTAACTTTCAGAAAGCAGTCAATGTAACTAATTTTTAAAAAAAATATTATTTGATAAAACTGACTAATTGTAATCAACAGAAAGACTGGCCAAGAATAGCAAAAAGAAATGTCTAAAGAAAGGAATGATCCGTCGATTGCGTAGAAGTCAAGAAACCGCGTTAGGGCTTTTTTGTCCCAAAAATACCTCTTCGTTCTGAACAACAGAATCGAAACATAAACACATTTGAATTTATCAATCGTGTTCTTGTGTGTATGCAACCAAATTTCAGAAAAATAGATTTGCTTCTTCCTTGTCTGTCTCTATTTTTCCTGATTCAGATCTCACGAGAATCATTTTTAGTGACAATGGCGGAATTAAGATCAGGTGTTCTTTTCAAGCTTCTAGAAGAAATGGGAGCTGGAAAAGTTCGAAGAGACATTGATCAAAGACCAGTTTTGCTACAGATAAGAAGTATAATCCCAGTTTTAGCAGCTGGAGGTTTATGGCCAAACAAAGGTTTCTTCTTGAGAATCTCAGATCCAACACATTCAATGTATGTCTCATTACCAAGAGAAGAAAACGATCTTGTTCTCTACGACAAGTTACAAATCGGTCAATTAATATTCGTCGAGAAGCTTGAATTCTCATATCCAGTTCCTACAATCAAAGGTATTAGACCAACTCCAGGTCGAAGACCTTGTAATGGTGAACCAACCGATCTAATCCCTAAAGAACGAATCGAGAAATTCTGTACCGATCATTCAGGTGTGGATCAAAGCTACAATCATCAAGAGAAGAGGCCAAAAAGAACGAGATGGAATAATTCAAGTGTCTCTGAGATAAATTTTTCAGATTTTGAGGTATCAAAAACCCTTTCACGTGTTACGCAAGCAAAGGATGATACAGAGTCAATGGTTTCGAGTTGCTCTTCGACTTTATCTACAGCATCTAGGAGAAGAAGCTGGAGAGGTTTGGATGAAAATAATAGGAGAAGAGAGTCATTAGATCCATCAATGATTAAGATTCATGAGCATGACATTAAACATGTTTCAAGATCTCGAAGTACTAATGCTGTAAGTTGTATAGCAATGTTTCAAGAGCAACTCTTATGAGACATTTTAATGGTTTATTCGATCTTTTTTCAGGCTTCACCTTCTCCTTCTATGCGAATTAGTGGAGTGATAGAGGAGAAGTCGAGTAGCAGAACAAGAAGAAGAGATAGTATTGTTTCACCATCTTTAAGACGAGCTAAAAGCTTAAGCTGTGGAAGTGGAAGTAATAAGAGTAAGAATCTTCTTCCACCTAAAAGCGATTCACATTCACTTGAAGCATCAGATTCGATACCGAGGAAAAGAAGCTGGACAGAGACAGAGATTATCTGGGGTTCACTTCCTCCCCAATTAGTAAATCTTGGAAAGGTAATACAAGAGGTTTGATCAAAGAAAAAGAAATAGGTTTTTTTAATCGGTTTTATAATAACTATCTATTGAATGTTGCAGGAAATTCTGAAACAGAGAGATACGGCCATTCGAGCTGCGACTCAAGCTTTGCTAGAGGCTTCAGCTGCTGAAAGATTGCTCAAATGTCTAAGGTACAAAACTTAACTTTAGTTCAGGTACACAATTAGTATTACTTGTTTCTCAAGCAAGCAATTTTCTCATAAAGGTCATACTCGGAGCTTTCAGACAGGAGTGATCAACATCATCATAATCAAGAGCTATCAATTAGAGAATTCTTGAGTTTCCAAGATGAGTTAAGCAAGAGCAAACTTATCATTCAATCATTAGCATCTGAAAAAACAGAGCAATGCAACTCAAGAGATGATAGACACGAAAAGGCTACTCAATGGATCAAATCAGCTTTAGCTACGGATCTTAAACCATCCGCAAGTAAGTCTATTCAAAGTACCTTAATCGCTCAAGAAACAGATAACCACGAAGAAAATAACACAGACTCGGGATCAGAAGAAAGAAAGGAGAGGTTAAGAAGAGCAGGGAGCCAACTCGGAAACTGGCTTAAGGAAGAAGGAAGAAGTTTGTATATGAGCCGAGTTGAGAAGTATTTAGATGAGATGAGTAGTGAAACAAAGTGGAGAGAGATGAGCAGTCAACAAGTAGGAGAAATGATGTATGAGATCAAACGAGTGAGTGATTGGTTAGACAAAGAAGAGGAGATGATAATGATGACAAAGTCTGAAACAGAGGCTTGTGGTAGAGTGAGGAATAAGATTTATAGAATTCTTTTGAAACATGTTGAGACTACGTCTTTGTTAAGTCATCAACTTAGTATTTAAGGCATCAACGTAGTACGAGTCTTATGTCTCATCTACAACACTAATTGTTCTAAGAGCCACTTTAAGGTTTCTTCTTAGTCTTGAAACTAGGATTTTGTGTTATTGTCTACAATGTTTTTCTTTGTTTGTTTTTTTTTCCCTTTCTAAGTATGGTTTAAGACCAAATTAGGTTAAACCATTACGAATGCTTATAATTATGATATTTCTTTTTTTTTGTTATCATAATATTTCTCTTATATCTTTTTTTTCCCCTTCTAGTATAAAAGGTATCAATAACCATTATACAAAATTCACCAAACAAAAGCTCACAGGAGGGGAATCGATAGAACAATTATCAGACCAGAGACTAATCTAATGTAATAGAGGAAGAGGATTTCTCACTGTTAAACAAATCCATGAGCCAGGAAGGAGAACCACCTGCTGCAACATAAGATTGATACTGGGATCTAAAGATTACACTATTAGCAATGAGAAAAGCTCATTTATTTTTGTGTCTTGGTTCAAAACCGATCTCCCAATCTTCAAAATAAGAAGCCTCAGAGAAAAGGCTAAGAAGGGAAACATGTAAGGCAGGCCACAGAGAGGGTGCCGCCTAAGCTTTTGCCAAATATCTATCTTCTTGAGCAAAAATAATCTTCTTGAACTTAAGAGATTTCACATCTGTAATTGCCAAAAGCAGAGAGGACAAGATAGCCTCTGAAATAAAATGAATTCCAAATAAGGCTTGTCTGCTATGCATTAAAACATGACCCTGATGATTTCGAATGACCCAGGAGACTCTTGCAACTGATCCTGAATTTTTCCAAGAAAGCCCTACATTACATTTATACCACCCCGGTTTTGGTGGAAACCAATTATCTTTTCTTCTGATGTCAATCAAAGAGTCTTGATGAGCTGGGGAGATGTTGATGTCTTGAGCTAAAAACCATTCATCTGCATCACTTTTGAACTTTGACACTGAATCATTCAAGCAAAAATCATTTCCTTCAATGAAAAAACTGTTACGATTTTTCCATAAACCCTAGATGATCCAGGGTAATGAACGTCTAAGCTTTAAATCAACAGAGGAGTTAACCATGTAATCTAACACAACATCCATGTTTTTGATGATTGAGGACTCATGAAAACCTCTAAGAGGAAAAGGGAGGGCTGATATAGCCCAGGATTGTCGAGCTTTTGCACAAGTGAATAAACAGTGGTTAATAGTTTTCTTTTGCACTCCACACACTTGACAATCTGTGTCTACTTTTAACCCTCTTGATTTAAGATTTTCTAAAACAAGGACTGCATTGCTAAGCACCTCCCACATAAAGTTTCTGATTTTTTTGGGAGCTTTAATGTTCTAAATAGCAGATTTTAGAGAGTTAATGGAAGGTAATTGGTGTTGCTCTTTAATCATGTTTGCATACTTAACGTCAAAAGCCACAAAATATGCAGAATTGGTTGAATAGTACCCTGATTTTGTTTTGGTCCAGATGAAATAGTCCTCTAAAGACATGGAGGGAGAAATCTTCATGATTCTTTGGACATCCTCAGGGAAGAAATGGTATCCTAGTTTTGTCAAGTCCCATTTTCCGGTTTCTCTATCAATTAGATCAAACACTGTAAGATCTATTTCTGTGAATATATTCTTCATTAATGGAATTCAATTTCCTTCAGGTCTCAGCCATGGTTCAGCCCATACTTTAATGGATTTTCCATCTCCCACACGGTTTTTAATCCCCTGTAATAGGACTTGTCTACCTTCCAGTATGCTTTTCCACGCATATGAGGATTTCTTTCCCATTTCAGCATTGAGAAAAGAGTGGTTAGGGAAGTATCTGCTTATCAAAAATTCAGAACACAAGCTATTTTTATGATGCATTATTCTCCAAGCTTGTTTCCCTAACAGAGTAATGTTAAAACATTCAATGTCTCTGAAGTTCATTCCTCCTAGACTTTTAGGTAGACATAGCTTGTTCCAGCTTACCCAGGTTATTTTCCTTTTGTCTTCAACCGCATTCCAACAAAACTGAATCATAGCCGAGGTAAAAGTTGTGCAAGTAGCCTTTGGTACTGCATCGTATAGATTGGCATTGCAAGAATGACATATTTGATTAATGTCTCTTTTCCCCTTGTGAAAGACATCTGTTGTACCAATTAGAAAGTCTTTGTTTCATTTTGGTGTATATAGGCCAGCAATTCTGATTTTGGACCATTAAAAATCTGGGGCAGACCTAAGTAGTTCCCTGTTCCTCCTTCATTCTGAATACCAAGAATATGTTTTACTGAAGATTTCACAAGCTCGTCTATGTTGGTTCCAAAGGTAATGGTTGATTTGGATAAATTTATGCATTGACCAGAACCTCTTTCATAAAATTTAAGAATCTGGTCAAGGGCATCACATTGTGATTCTTCAGCCTTGCATAACAAGAGGCTGTCATCGGCAAACAATAAATGGCTTATAGCGGGCCCAGAGGGATGGAACTGAAAACCAGAAATTTTCCCTTGTTGTTCAGCAGTAGATAGAAGGTGAGAGAGACCTTCTGCACACATCACGAAGAGGAAAGGGGACAAAGGGTCCCCTTGTCTTAAACCTCGTTGTGGCTTGATCAATCCAAAGGGCTGGTTGTTCAATAAGACTGAAAAAGTAACTGAAGTGATGCATGACATAGTCCAATTGATCCAAATCTCGTGGAACCTAAAGCTGATAAGATTGCTTTGATATAATTCCATTCTACTCTGTCATAAGCTTTGGACATGTCTGATTTTACTGCGATGAAGCTGTCTGAAAAGGGAGCTAACGTGTCTAGACTGTGTATGATTTCGTGTGCTATTAAGATATTGTCATATATTAGCCTTCCAAAAATGAATGCAGAGTGATTAGGAGACACCACCATAGGCAAAATAGGCTGCAATATGTGAACCAAAATCTTGGCAATGGTTTTATATAAAATAGAGCACAAGCTGATTGGTCTTAAATCATTCATTGCCACAGGTTTGTTTGTTTTAGGAATTAAGCAAATATGGGTAAAATTCCATTCTTTTTGCATTACAGTCGAACAAAAGAAATCTTTTACTTCCCTAATAACTTGATCCCCCATAATCGACCAGTAATGTTGAAAGAAACAACTTGAAAAGTCATCTGGTCTAGGAGCAGAAGATGATGATATTGAAAACACTACTTTTTATTTCTTCAGATGAGACATGGGCTATGAGCTTTTCATTCATTTCTCTTATCACTCTCTTCGTGAAACCTTGGAATATGGAGGAGAAATCATCTGATTGGGATGAGGTAAACAACTCATTGAAATAAGATACAACAACTTCACCTTTAGAGGCTTCCTCTCTCTGAAAATTACATGAAGAGTCTTGCACTTTTTGAATGAAGTTTTGGGATCTTTTAGATTTAACACTGTTGTGAAAGAATCGGGTATTGCGATCTCCCTCCTTTAACAATTTCTCTCTACTCTTTTGCTTCTAAAAAAGTTCTTCTTCTTTATAAGCCATATTCAAATTCTTCTTAAGGGAGCAGAATTCAGAATTGCTCAGATTTCCATTGGTTTGAGTCTCTTCTAATTTCTCCTGCATTTGAGAGATTCTAATACATGCATTAGTTATTTTGACTTTTTTTAGCCACTAATTAGTTGTCTACATTTTTGAAGCTTGTTACATATATTGAAAGAGGGCCTTGATGATGAAGGACTAAAGCACCAAGCTTGCTGAATAATCTAAGATAATAATCTTCTGTCAAATTTAAAAAACCTCTGTAATTGTGAGAAAGGTCCATCAAGTTAACCAATACTGGCCGATGATCAGAACCTCTCTTCTCCAGGAAGGATTGTTTAGCAGATTGGAAAGCAGAGATCCATTCTTTGTTTGCGAAACATCTGTCTAACCTGGTTTGTACCCAATGACCCTTCCTTTTTCCAGCCCAAGTAAAGCCATTCTCATTACTTTTTATCTCTAGCAAACCACAACAGGAGATCATATTTATAAATGGTTGGAAAAGATAATTGGGTTTAAAGGAGCATCCTTTCTTTTCACCATTATGAAAGATGTCACTGAAGTCTCCGATGCAGCACCAACTATGCTTTCTTACTATGCTGAGTCTGCTTATTCTTTCCCATAGCTTGAATCTATTACATGCGACTGGATCACCATAGATGAATGAGATAAAAAAAACTTTTGTCCTCCCATTTCCACTTCAGTGTCAATCAGATTCTTATCCGCATACAAAACTTGGAGGTCTATTCTTTCTTTCCAAAATAGAGCCAAACATCCACTTAGACCATTAGGATTTACCGTATACAATCTACTATAGCCGAGCCACGATTGAAGATTTGCCAGAGTTTTAAACTGGTTTTTAGTCTCCATCAAAAACAAAATGTTGGGGGAAGAGAATCTTTCTAAATTCCCCTAGTTTAGGAATTGTCAAGTCTTGTGGCTTTCCTATACCTTGACAGTTCCAACTTAATAGACTCATGGATCTAGGGTAGCCCTCTTATTAGGGCCACCCAATTTATGTTTCTTCTTCCTTGCATCATTGATTTTATCTCGCATATCTTCAACTTTTATTTTCTTGATCCTTTGTTTGGGAGCAGACATAGTAGCAGCATGTTTGAAGACTTGTTTCTGAGGGTTGAGAGATTGAGCAAGTCTTTCTGCTTTGGTAGGTCTTTTTCTCTGCTTTTTTTTGGGGTGCTTAATCTCGGACACACTTGGTTCTGATAACCAATGTGATTGAACCGTAGGATTAGGAACACCAATAAAAGGAACCATTTTCATATGGTTTCTTGAGTCTATTGGTTGATCCCATTGCATCTCAAAGATCTCCTTATAGCCATGAGATGAAGCAACTCTCATTGATGATGCAAGTAGTTTTTCTTTTGGTTGGGATTGATATCGGAGAGAAGGAGGAGAATCTAGGAAGTCAAACATCAATCCCTTGCCTTTGTCAGGTAAGAATGAAATGATAGGGCCTGGTTCCAATCTTAAGATAGTTTTTTGACCATATGGATCATCATCTAGGCTGCAGATGGAAGCTTTAACTCTCTCTTGTCTTATTATTCTTTCTGAATCTGATACCAAAATTAAGTATTGTCTCATTTCATTCATAACTTCAGGGGCAATGCGCAATTTTCCTGTTACCGGATTGAATCCCACTTGATTTTCTTCCAACACTCCATAGAGAGGATCCAGGGGAGTGAGAACAGGAGGGGAATTTGCAACTTGATGAGGATGTTCCACTGGAGCAGCTAGGTTGGGAGGGAGGTGGTTTAGATGGGCTTGGTATGGACAGTTATCCTTGTCGTGAGTAAGAAGTTGACAAGCATAGCAACGCTTCTGAAGACGTTCAAAGTCATACAACACTTTAACATCTTCACCATCGGGAGTTTGGGTAGCTCTGTATCGGCGTAATGAATCATTGACATTTAGGAGGACCTTAACTCTGATGTATTCCTGGGTCTGGGGCTTTGAAGGGTCGAAAATCACTTCCTTTACTTCTCCTGCAAATTCACCTAGGGTTGTGATAAATTTTTTGGTGTAGATATTCATCGGAATATTTATGATTCGAACCCAGACTTCAATAAATTACAGAGAATCTGGAGGAGGGACGAGAGACCATTGCTCAAGAACTATGGCCCATTGATTAAATTTTTGAGCTCCCTTGTCCAAAACCATTTCCAAATCATGCTCATATTTAAAGAAGAACTGAAACCGATCAGCCGAGAGAGCTATACCACGAACTCTGTCGTAGAGTTTCCATTTTCGAGGAAGGTCTAGTATCAAATATGACATTTTTTAGCAGGAGGATTGAGGGTTCGGCCGACTAAGCTAGTGCCATTTTTATCTGAAGAGTGATAGTCTAACCGATTGGGAAATTTGAAAACTTCTTTCGAAGCTTCAAGGGAAAGATTCACCATTGCATAGCCCAGATTATCTTCCATCTAGAAGATCTTGAGAAAAGAACGAGAAAACAAGCAAGTGAACAGTGATTTCAAAGATATTTTCGATCGCCGATGAAGATAAGTGGAGGAGAATAAGCCTGAACAAGGGAGATTAGACAGGCATATTACAAAAAGGGGAAAAAACCCAGTCCAATCCCTATAATCTTCAGAGATGAAACCTACTGATAAAAAAAAAGAGTCTTAAGCCCAAAATAAGGGAAATTTTTTTCAACACAGAAACAATTTATATTTCTCTTATATCTAGGTTTCTAGGTTTATGATTAAATGGAGTTTTTTCCTCAACTCAATTATTTTCTATGGTGTTTTTTCGACTGATTTAATGAGCTATTATTCTATGTGAGCACCTTTAGGATAGTCTCATCTTGAATTCGTCTTCCAAAGATGTTTTTATATTTGAAATTGAACTTTTTACGTAACGTTAAATTTTTCCACTTGTCTGAATAATTCATTACTCAACTAGTGTTTATATCAAAAATCTACATGTCTACTCTGAACTATATCCCGACCAGTATTTCCTTCTGCTCAAAAACAGTCGCTTGCGTGGATGGTGACAACAACATTCTCGAAGTTGCCATCTCGAAAGCCGCCGCCGGTCGCCGGCATGGCAAAGCCGGCGAATTCACGGCTAGAGGCGGCAGCGGCGGCGGAAAGCTTTAGGTTTTCTATAGCTTTCTAGGGCTTTTAGTTGTAATTTTGGGTTCGGGCCTATTTTATTTCTAAAAAGCCTAATCTGAATTTGATATTTTGGGCCAAGCAGTATTTTCTGTTTTGCTTTTGGGTTTGATTAATTGTAAGATGGGCCTAAATTTGGGTATATTAAATAAAATCTTTATAAAAAAAACTAGTATCTGTGTAGAGACTGTAGAGTGTCAAGTCTCCGAGGAATGAACGCCTAAGACCATCTCCATGGAGGATCTTGATGAGTTCTTAAGTGTATTTAAAGTGTATTGAAGAAGAAAAATAAATCTATACTATGTAAAAGCCGGATTCTAAGAATTATTAGCCTATCCACATCAGATTAATAGGTATCCAATAAATACCCGCCAAGTCAAAAATTGATATAATCTTCCCATTTCTCATTCTGATGATTTGGCTTCCTCTTCTATTCTAACAATGCGTTTTCCTCTCCTCCCTTGATCTTCTCTCTTTTTATGTTGCGTTTTCCACAATACTATAGATCGAAAGCTCTGGGTAGACATACATGTGATCAATTCTTTTTCTTTTTCAGGCAAAATAGTTCAAATCTCAATTATAAAAATCACAATGCAACCAAATCCTTCGTAAAAGCTTTTGTCTAAAGCAGGTTTTAAAGAGTTTTGGAGCAAATTGTCTAAGTAAAGGTTTAAAACGTATCTAACAGATGTCCATTCCATTCATAGCAACCTCTCCAAATATCGATCAACTTCTGGCTCTTCTGCTGAACTCTGCTTCTGCATCCATCAAATTGTATCCACTTTATGCATAAAACCACATTTTGCTCCAGAACGTCTAAAATACCTAGAATCATGAAAATATACCAAAAATACATAGAACACACTCGAATGATGACAAATAGCAAGTATAAATACTCACTAAAAGACATCAAAATCAAGTGATATCAATGGTTATCACAAGGAAAGTTCCCACAAGATGATCACAATCAAACTAGACATTGCAAAGGTTTTTGATACTGTTCGTTGGGAGTTTATCTTGGAGGCATTAAAGGCTAGTATGATTCTTGAGGAAATTTTAAAGTTGATTAGGTCTTGCTTGATAAAAGGGGACCTTCTATCCCCGTATCTCTTTGTGATTGTAATGAACTATTTATTTGATATGCTAAATGAGGCAGCTACCAGTGGAAGAATTAAATACCACCACAAATGCAAGAAGCTGAGGCTCACTCACTTATGTTTTGCGGATGACCTGCTCATTTTTAATGAAGGATCAATCTCCTCTGTCCAAGCAGTATTCCAAGTTCTCCAGGAGTTTGAATATGTTTCTGGTCTTTGTATTAGCAGGGCAAAATCAAGTTTTTACTCCTCTGGTATTTCCCCTGCAGAAGCAAACCTCATTAGTTTTTCCACAGGTTTATCTCATGGTTCATTGCCAATCCGTTATTTGGGTGTCCCGTTAAGCTCGAAAAAGATATCTATCTCTGATTGCGAACCTCTTATTCACATAATTACTTCAAAGATTACATGTTGGTCGACTAGATCGTTATCTTCGCATACAGATTGCTCTTAATTAACATTGTCATTGCAAGCATCACTAACTTCTGGTCTTCAACATTTATACTTCCTAAAAAGTGTATAAATAAGATCAATAGTTTGTGTGGAGCTTATTTATGGAAAGGAAATTTGAAAGGGAGACCTTCTGCTAGAATCTCCTGAACCTCAATTTGTGTATCTAAATAGGAGGGGGTTTAGGCATCAAAAACTTGGAGATCTGGAATAAGGCTTGCATTTTAAAACTTATATGGCTTATTTTCTTCTGCTCTGGCTCAATTTGGGTAGCATGGTTCAGGGATGAAGTTCTAAAAGGGTCCCTCGGAAACTATTGGAGGCTGCAAAAAAGATCCAACTATTCTTGGTTGGCAAACAAAATCTTAAAACATAAAGACTGTTTTTTTCATTTGATAAGAACAAGAGTTGGGAATGGTAGAAAGTGTACCTTTTGGTGGGACAACTGGTCACCATTTGGTAATCTTCATCTCTTTTTGTCTCAAGGGAATGTTCCGAGGTTAGGGATTCCATCAAACAATGTTCTAAATGACCTTTGGGTTAATGGCTCTTGGGCACTACCTCCTGTGCGTTCTGAGGAAATGGTACAACTGCTGGTCTTTATGTCTACTGTCACACTTTCTGCAGATGTTGAAGACTCATATGAATGGTTGCTTCCTAATGTATCAACAAGACATATTTACAATTATCTTAGGGGATTAAACAACAACCAAGTAAATTGGTCTCGGGTCGTGTGGGTAAAGGGATCCATACCTCGTCACAACTTCCTATGCTGGCTGGTGATCCTAAACCGCTGTCCCACTCGCGATCGGTTGGAAAGCTGGGGCATTCAAACTCCAACTGCTTGTCTACTCTGTAACTGGTTCTCTGAAACAAGGAACCACATGTTCTTTGAATGTGACTATGCTTGGTCGTTATGGTCATTAGCTTCTGCAAGATGCAACTTCACGGGGTTCAGAAAATGGAACACAAATCTAATGGCTTTGATCAACATGCAAGGGACTGCCCGACATAAATACTTAACTACTCTAACCTGGCAATGTTGTGTCTATCTTCTATGGACAGAGAGAAACGAGAGGCTTCATCGCTCATCTTCAACCAAATGAAGACCTATTCTTAACATTGGACTCAACAATCAGGAATTGGATCCTTGACTTTCACCCTCTAAATCCAACGAAAGCATCGGACCTTATGCAGCTATGGCTCTTAACTTCGTCCATCTCTCCATACGTCTAAAGTTGGTTGGTTTAATTACCATCTATATCTCCTCCAATCAGATGTTTCAAAAACCACGCATTACTACGTCTCTATTCCTTTCCACTTCTCTACTTCTTAATTCCTTCTACGAGTTTTTTAAATACTTTTGTAAAAATTTGATGGGCTTATTCTTTTTATCAATTTTTTTTTTCACTTAAAGATTATATAATGAGGAGAAGTTAAGGGGATACAGAGGAAGAGAACAGAGGAAAAGGAAATAAGGTAGCAAAAGGAAGGAAGAAAGAACAAAAGCAGAGAGATAAGCAAGAACAAAAGCAGAGAGTTAAGCCGATGCTTCCTTGTCCGAGGCAATGATAGATGAGAGCCAGGAAGGATGGGAAACAGCTACATAAGAGTGTATGCGATGATCCTTAATAACACTGGAAGCAATGAGGCGAGCACCTTTGTTAGAGATAGCAGACTCTATGGTAACTTGCCAAAAGGAAAATTGATGCAGGATGGAGGATAATTAATCTGTAAAAGCTGTTAGGATTGGCCACTTAAAAGGGGAGTTGATTGCGTCAACAACGGTTGGAGATTCAGAAGCAAAGATGACCATGTCACAATGGTGGTAGGCTATACTTTCAATTGCCCAAGTTAAGCTTTGTTGGTGCAGATGTTGTAAAGAAGAGATATTTGCAAATGCTCGTCGACTATGAAAGATTACTTTGGCATTGCTATCTCGTAGGATCCATGATGCTCCCCCTAGTTGTTTGGACTTGTCATATGATGATCCAATGTTGCATTTGTACCAGCCTGGAGGCGGACGATGCCAATGTTTGAATTGATGAGATCTTGGTGGACCAAACGAAGCGGTAGTCCCAATGTTCTCCTGAGATGTGAACCATAGATCCGCTTCATCCCTTGATTTTTGCATAGTTTCCAGGGGGTTTAAAGGAGAGCCTTCGAAAAGAAATTTGTTTCTACTTTTCCATATATACCAAAGTGTCCAAGGAAAGCATCTTCTAGTTGAGATTGGCCAGAGAATGTTTTTTGATGACACCATAAGATGGTATATATTGGAAAAGATAGAGCTATTATCAAAGCCACCATCCGGGCAAGGAAATTCAGAAACAGCCCAACATTGTCGGGAGTAAGAATATGTGAAGAGGCAATGAGTAACTGATTCCCCTAAAGAACCATATAATTGGCAATGACCATCTGTTTTTAAGCCTCTATGAGCAAAAGAGTCGTCAACCACAATTGCTTTGTTAAGCACTTTCCAAATAAAATGTTTAATTTTGGACGATGTGGATAAGTTCCAGACCTGAGCTTTGATGTCATTTAGAGATGGGAGTGCAGCCGCTTGTGAAACATGGTTTAATACTTGGAGCAGGCCGATAGCCAATATCCAGTTTTGACTGAATATTCACCTGATGTGGTAAATTTCCAGAACCAGAAGTCTTCTCTTGTTGTTTCCGGTTTCATTAATAATATGTCTTTGATGTCTGGAGAGAAGAAATGGGATTCAAGGGCTGCAGTATTCCAAGTTTTCCTTTGGTGATCAATGACTGATGATAGTTTTAGATCCAGGAGAAAGATAGGAGGTTTTATAAGTGGCGTTCTTTGGTGACCCATTTTTTGAATCCATTTTTCTGTCCATATGTTAATGGATGCTCCATTCCCAATACCTTTTTGTAGGCCATTCTGTAGTAAAATCTTTCCAAAACAAAGACTTCTCCAAATGAATGATGGTTGCTTCCCGATTGATGCTGTGAGGAAATCCTTTTTTTGGTAATATCGGCTTTTTAAGAGCCTTACTGCTAGGCTATCGGGTGTTGTGATGAGTCGCCAGGCTTGCTTTGCGAGGAGGGCTTGGTTAAAACAATGGACATCTTTGAAGCCTAACCCTCCATAAGCTTTTGGTAGACAACATTTTTCCCAACTGACCCAATGGATTTTCTTCCTGTGAGGTTTGGCGTTCCACCAGAAATTAGCCATTGCTGAGTTAAAGGATTTGCAGGTTGAGATGGGGAGTTTGAATACCGACATTGCATAGATGGATAATGCAGATGCTACATATTTAAGTAGGACATGCTTCCCACCCTGCGAAAGCGTCTTTGGATACCACATATTGAGTCTTGATGAAGCCGTTGTCTTAAGAAATCCAGCATTTGGATTTTTGAGCCACTGAAAGCTTCAGGAAGGCCCAAATATGACCCTGCTCCTCCTGTATTTGCAATACCTAGAGAGAGATGGATGGCCGATTTCACATCGTCGTTAATATTGGAGCCAAAGGTGATTGATGATTTATCTTTGTTTATGTGTTGGCCAGTGGCTTCTTCATATACTCTGAGTAGTTGATGCAAGTTCAAGGCTTCTTCAATGGTTGCTTTACAGATCATGATGTTGTCGTCGGCGAAAAGCAAGTGAGATATAACCGGTCCTCTCAGGTTGAATCTAAATCCTGAAATCTGATGCATAATTTCAGCTCTCTTGAATAGGTGAGTTAAGCCTTCTGTACAGAGGATGAAAAGGAAGGGGGATAGGGGATCTCCCTGAAGAATTCCCCGATGAGGATGGATCAAACCAAAAGTTGTACCATTAATTAGAACAGAATATGATGTTGTTGTTACACATAACATTATCATATTGATCCAAGATGAGTGGAATCCCATTGCCATAAGGAGAGCTCTCAAATAAGACCATTCAATGCGATCAAATGCCTTTGCCATATCTGTTTTTATCACCATATGGGTAGTGGAGATTGTGGGGTGAGTTCTCAATGCGTGTACTATCTCGTGTGCCACAATAATATTGTCAGAAATCAATCTTTGTTCAACAAAGGCTGATTGGAATTCAGATATGAGATAAGGGAGATGAACCTTTAATCTGGCAGATAAAATCTTGGAGAGGATCTTGTAGGTTACTGTGCAAAGACTAATCGGTCGCAGATCTTTCATTAACGTTGGATGAGGAATCTTAGGGATTAAACATATCTTAGTAAAATTCCAATCTCTGGGGAAAGTAAAATTCGTGAAAAAACTGGTGATGGCCTGCGATATTTGAGGACCAACGATGTCCCAATAGGTTTGGAAAAATAGACCTGTAAACCCATCATAGCCTGGTGAACTATCCGATTTGAGGGAGTGAGCAGCCTTAAAAATCTCTTCTTTTGATGGGTGAGCTATCAGTAAAGCATTCATGGTGTCTGTGACTTTGCTTTGATATCCTGAGAAAAAATCTTGATGGTTGGAAGGGTTAGAAGATTTAAAGATATCTCTGAAGTAATCAGCCGCTACTTCCCCTTTGGAGGCCTCTGAGAATTGCTTGTTACCATGCTTATCAATGAGAAAATCAATTCTTTTTTTGGACCGATTTGCCATAACTGAGGAGTGGAAGAATTTAGTGTTAGAGTCACCTTCTTGGAGCCATCTCTCTCTGCTTTTTTGCTTCCAGTACTTTTCCTCTTCTCGATAGGCTTGAGATAATTCCTTTTTTAACTGTTTTAGGCGAGAGGCTGATGGGTTGGATGAGGAGATTATAGATTCGAGATCAAACTCCAACTGTTTAATTGTTAATCTTGAGTTGATGTTGTTTGATCTCTTCCATCTACTTAGAGATCTTCTGATTTTGACCAAACCTTTTGTAATAGATGGTTGGTGGCGATGGGGAGAAGGGGAATTCAAGCTGGTATGAATGAGTGCTCTAATACCTTCCATGTGTAATAGGCGTTTATCAAATAGAAATCTCTGTTGATGAGCTGTTGAGTGGGCATGGAGAGAGATGAGAATTGGCCTATGGTCCGATCCTCTCATGTCTAAAAAGGTTTGTGTTGCTGTAGGGAAGGTATTGTGCCAGGCCTTGTTGGCAAAACCTCTGTCAATGCAGCTTTGAATCTAGAGGGAATGCCTAAAGCCTGACCAAAAGAATTGATTGCCAATAGAATGTAGGTCCGTGATTTTACATGCTGCAAGCATGTCGTTGAATGGAGTGAAAGAGGAATCGCACCTTGTTGGACCTCCCAGCTTTTCTTCATTGTTGCAAATGTCATTGAAATCGCCAAATAAGCACCAATTCTCAGATCGATTGATACCTATTCTACTTAGTTGTTCCCATTGATTGAGTCTTTGCTTAAAAATGGGGTTACCATAGATACAAGAGGCGTAAAACTTAAAATCTTCAATACATACTAGGAGATCAATAATATTTTTATCCGCAGATAAAATAGATAGAGTTTTTTTGATAAGTATGTGAATTTTCATTAACCAAAGGAGAATGATACATAAGCTTTCACAAGCTAAAAAATTCCAAAAGGCCCAAAAAAAGAATAAAAAAGCCTAGAGGAAACAAGTTGTAAAAAAGGCTCAAAAGAACCCGATTTTGGAACAGGCCCAGTCTCCTTAACCCTAACTGAAACAGATCAAAAGGCAGAAGGGCTTAGCCCAGAAAAACCAGACAAAACAAACTTTTCGCTTTGGGCCTGAAAAGCCCAAAACCAAAACCCACTCCCCACAAGCCCAGTAGCCGAAAACCCTAAGCATCTTCACCCCAACCTTGCGCCACCGCCGCTTCGCCCAGAAGCAGGAAAGAGGAGGAGTCGCCGACTCCCAACCGCAACCGAAGCGGCGACCCAAACCGGTCCGAGAGCCAGAGATGAAAGACGAGACCCAAGACGTCAAACCTGCAACACACACCAGCCTGCAACCACTATACCTAAAGGAGACTGACCACCAGCGGAGGTCCAAGACGGCGACCCAAACCGTGTCGAAGCCCCGCTGCGCCTAACGTCACCTAGAAGACATCGAGATCCACATGCCGGAGAAGAGAAGTAGAAACCAGGAGCCCCGGAGACCACCACTCGAGGCGGAGAAAGACAGGAACAAGCCCACCTGACGGAGGTGGCGAAGGAAAAAGGCAGGGAACCCGAGGTGTTCAGCCTGCGCAGGAGAAAGGAGAAGATCCGGGACAAAGAAGATCTGAGAACAGATCTAATCCGGCGAGAACAACCGACCACCAAGAGACCTTGAAACAGCAAGACAAGAACGAGCCGGCTCACGGGGATGAACTCCTAACTGAAAACCACCGGGTGGCCAAGCCGGAGCCGACGAGCAGAGGAGAAATCGAGTGCGCCGTACCTGTTCAAGACGGGAAGAAAAGTGGCTACAAGGAAGGTGACGCGGCGGTTGACACCACCAGCGCCGGAAAACGCGGTGCAGGAAGCTTGATCAGAAGAGGAGGCGCCGGTCGTCTCCGCATCTCTCTTCTGGTTGGGGAGATCTCTGAAACAAGTTTCAGAGAAAGCACCAAACGGAGAGAAAATAAGAGAGAGAAAACTTTTAGCACCTCCTTGATCAAAAATCGCTAGCCCACCCCCATGACCAACAGGGTCCACAGTATAAACAGAGTCATAGCCTAACCAAACTTTAAGGTCTTCCAAAATATTCCTATTGTTCATTGTCTCCATAAAAAAAAAGGATCTCAAGGAAAAAATACTTGCGTAAGTCCCTGAGATGAGGAATTGCCAGGCCTTCTGAGGAGCCTAAGCCCTGGCAATTCCAGCTGATAATGCTTTGGAAACCACCTCCTGATGAGTGAGCTTGGGGATCTTTGATGAGCCTTCTGAGATTCCTTGGCCCTTCCTTTTGGTAGAACTATTAGATCTTTGTGGCTGATCCTCCTGTCTTTTAAGTATCTCTTCTTTCTCCTTTTGAGTTGTCTGTCTTTTAGCTTTGATAGGTTTCTGTTTATTTTTGGGGAGTCTTTTTATCAATTTAAACCCTTAAAAAAAAGTATGTAGATAATCTATCGTTGCTTTATGTCCTCCAAAAATGCATATTGTAAACAGTAAACTTGATAATCCATATTGTATATATCTAACCTAGATAATATATTTCAAAACTTGTGGATGTGGTATAGAAAGATTCAATTAAAAAATATATAGAAGAAGTATTATTCTAGAAAAGATTTTTTAGTAGACGTCGTCCTTATTAAATCAGATAGATCACGAATGAAAAATAATCATTTACTAAACAAATAAAAATGAAAAAAAAATGATTTCAGACTCTCAACAAAAGAAAAATATAAGATAAAAAATAACATCTTTAATGTGTTTTATGTTATAAAGAGCTAAATATATTGAAATCAAAATCATATTATTAGACCCAAAAAACAATTGTTCACATCTAAGTTCTTATTTTAGATATCAATTTTGAGATGGTTTGTTTTGTGGAATTTAATTTACCCGCGCTATGCACGTAATTATGTATTAAAAATTATAATTTTTTATAATAAATATATAATCATAAAAATTGCAAGACATTGTTTACTTTTAGAGCAATTATATGTATATTACTTTAATAATAATATAATTGTTATAGTTGTAAAAGTGTTTATTATGTGAATTTTGGTCAAACAAAATAATCAAATGTACAAATTAA
>OVBE01003995.1:0-25247 GCA_900406425.1 Iberis pinnata | reverse complement strand
AATAGCACTTATTATCCGCTATTAAAAATATTGGCAACCCTCGCGACGTCTATGATATCACTCCAGTAATTCGGCCTATCGTGGAGTTCTATCAATACTACTTTTTCTTGTAGTGTTGCTTGGGATCGATCCAGCTTCGTTGCGTCCAAAATTTTCCTGAGGATGGGATCGATCTTTGCGTTGAGTGCTTGAGATCGATCCCAAAATAGATGAGATCGATCTCGCGTGGTTTCTTCTTAGTTCAACTTTATCTTCGTGCACTTCCTTAGATTTGTTTGAGATTTCATTAGGAACACTGAAAGAGTGAAAGGGGGATTGATCATGTTTCGTTGTTGAACTGTCTGAGATCGATTTGGTTTCATTGCGGGATCGATCTACAGTGTTGTTGGGATCGAACTGCATTGAGTTGAGATCGATCCCGAAGGTGATGAGTGGGATTGATCTTGTTTCGTTGCAAGATTGCCTGAGATCGATCCTGCATTGAGTTGGGATCGATCCTGCAGGTGCTTGGAGGTAAGTTCAGTCCATTCCAATGTTGAGTGTTGTTTTTCTGAAATTTCTCAAATCCTTCCCAAAAACACCTCAAAGTCCTGAAAACCCTCCAAAATGCGTGCATATGCAAATTCTAATGCAAAAGTCCTAAAAACACTAAACTTAGTGAAATCGACCCTAAATGTGATGTATGCACGCTTTTAGATCTCAGAATCAATGCTAACTGATAAGTAAAAACTGTGAAAATTTAGAGTGATCAGTATGTCTCAAAAAGCTTTCTAATTGTCACAGACCAATCTATGGACGACCAGGAGGATGAGGTTATTGGACCAGTTGGAAGAGTGGAGGTTAGTAACTATTCATTAGGTCATGTCCTTTCCTGTGGACGTAGACATATTAATGTTCCAAAGAATGTGTGGATCAGTTGCAAATGATTTGTATACAAATGTAATCCGAGTTATTTTATTTCTTTTCAGGCTGAGCAAGCCGCCGAGCAACATCCACCCCAGGAACTGGAAGACCAAGCAAAAGAGGAAGTCCACGAGCAACCACAAACAGAACAGCCGGGGGAAGGGGTAAGCATTGGTCCACATAGACGTGGACATACATCTGTTAGCATTTATCCTAAACATGGACATATCTTAAAAGACAAACATTAATATGTTTGTGGACATGGACTTATGAATTGGATAGTATGTCCGTATAGACGTAATGTGTAATGGAGATAGACATGATGTATCTTCATCTCACTCAGCAAAAACATGGTTGCTCGGAAGGTGACTCCAACTACCAAGCTAATGAGGCAAATGATGAGGATCTTGGAGATGAACAGGTTCGAAATACACAAGAATTCACTAAAAGATCATTGTTTTAGTTATGTTTAGATTGACATTGTATATATTTTTAAATATAGGACAAACATGAAGAGATGGACGAGGTAGATGACAGTACAGCGGGAGAAGGAAACGTACAATTATCTGTTGGTGACAGACGGTAAGTGACTTGTTATCGTGTGACAACGTTTCTATTTCCCATATTCTTGGTGGACTAATATATGTTTATGATGGACAGGAATCAAAATCTGATTCAGGGGGATCTAATGGTGGAAAGGCCGAGGATTCCGTGTCCAAAAAAAGGGTGGAAAAAATGTTATTAAGGGATAGGAAACACCCGAGGAATCTGAGGGGATCCAACACTCAAATGGATGTGGAAAGTAGTCCACATCACCACTCTTTCTTGAGGCTTGACTCCAACGTTGAAAAGAAATTCATGAAGGAGCTGAAGTCATACAAAGAAAGGTACGCACATACAAATACTATAGTATTTAACATATTGCTTATTTCAATTAGAATTCATTTATATGTTGTTTTACTGTTCTTGTCCCGGTGAGTACATAGTTGATGGACATGCTGTGGGGAAGGATTTTTTCATGGAGATTTACAAACTCCGGAATCGGGTGGATTCTAGCGTAAGTAGCATGTCAACACTCCTAAAATGCTGGTTCATTATTGGCTGAAGTATCAATTTTTTACGGTCCAAATTTCAATTTTTCAGCATATCGATGCTCTTTTGAGTTTATTGTGGAGGAGACATGGTGATTTTTTATCGAGAAAAGGATTGCGATCATGGACACCTTCTTCACTCGTATGCTTTGTAACGACCACGCACATTTCAAGAAGTCTAAAAACCAGGGGTCATGGATGTGGAATAGCATGACAAGAAACTATGTGAAATGTATCATCCCAAATCGATTCAACAAGCTTGCATGGTACCAAGATGTCGACACTTGTACGCTCCGATAAACTGGGCCAAAAAAAATTGGGTGTCATTGGTGATTGATCTAATTACCAGGAGGATAATTATACTAGATCCATTGCACAGCGCAACCGGTGATCGCAAGATCAAAACGCTCATGGACTCAATTGTGGACATGATTACAGCTGCGGTTGATCAACTTGTCCCCCAAGATTTATTTAAGAACCCGCCCCCATCTGCGTTCGTCTATGAGCGCGAACGAGAAGTCTCGCAAAACCAATGTTCTGGAGATTGTTGGGTCTTTGCAATCAAGATTATGGAGCTTCATTCCCAAGCTTTCCTGTTGGTTGGTATTATGGATAAGATAACTGATAACATGCGCATGAACTATGCAATTCAAGTTTATGAAGAATTCGTCAAGCCACTTAGTGGTTGACTTGTTTTGTTTTTCTATTTGCTTGTTAAAACCAAACTTGTTCCCAACTACAAAAACATATTTTGCTAACCTTATTTTATATGACTACACCAAGCCGTACATATGGACATATTGGTATAAGTAAATCAAGTCATGTCTATGTGGACATATTCTAAAGTATCAATGGCGCGGAGTGCACCTTGTCCACTGTCTTATATAATCAAAATTCAGTTGACCCTATAAAACATTGTTCAAGGGCTCCACATGTTTAATCATCAAATATAGTTGGATAGTTTAAAATTTAATATTACTTAATGCCAATAAATATTTACACTTTGCTTGGTAGTTGACAAAATTAATGGTTGGCATCCAATATATAGGAAGCCATGGTTTTGTTGATGTTAGCACCACATTACCAATTGCTTTCAAATTCATGGATACTTTCACGTTTTTCTCTCCACCCTATGGTGTCAAACTCTCCATTGTCGTGTTACTTGGTAAGTATGATTTCCAACACCTAGGTCCACTAATAGCTAGCTGTAAAGATAGTTTAGCAATAGCGTTTCATCCACGTGTTTTGAGAACGACATCGTTGCACGAGCTTGAAGCATCCCCACACCTTGCTGTTACCGGATCCATGTACCACCATTTTATTTCCCGTTGTTCACATGCCGAGAACGTAGTAGCATGTTACTTGGAGAGTTTACGTCAAGCAGGATGCGAAGGTGATGTTGATAATGCAATTGATATCCTAAATCTATCATATGCCCCCGTCAATTCTCCAAAAATCAACCTTCTCGGGTCTATCTTACTTTATTGCGATGGAAGAGTGAATTATGCAAACGAAAAGATGGTTAGATTTTTGTCAGCATCTCCATCACGGCGGGATAGAAAACGCCTCGTAGAGAAAGTGGTAGACGAATTTGGTAATATGGCTACAACAAATTTGCAGAAAAAGACGTCCACCGCAAAGTTACTCATGAAATATATACCTACTAGACGCGTTTCTCATTGTCACCAGTGCCCACCGCGTGGGAGATTCCCGAGATGCTTCTTACAATCATGTGTTTTCAAGTTATGGATAGGTATTACTTCGGCTGCGCCATTTACCAAAATGGACTCGAGATGTAGTCAGCTCTGCTACATTATGTCCACGCAGACCATTTAACAACGTCAACATCACGTTTGTAGTCCATTGTCTAATTATATGTCATGGACCAATTACAACTGATCGCTAAATATTTTTCACACAACATTTTTGTCCACCACCACATTATTTTCATAGACTCATATACGCCGAGATAGACCAAAACCGTTTTCGTCTATTACATAATTATTTAAGACAACATACAAGGGACATACGATAAACCGGGACATCCACATGGGGATGGACATGATTTGATGTGCACTTGTGAACATCAAAGTTGTAGTACATTAAATAATTGTTTTCTATGGCCCAATTACATTTTCACGTTAAATTGTTATTTGTCCATTAGATAATTACATAGGACAAAATCCAATTCCTGCAATAAACCAAAAACAAACTAGTCCCATAATGTCCATCATATCCTATACTTTCCACGACGCATCTACAATAGACTCAAAAGGTTTCCCTGAACAAGTTCTCACCAAAATCACACTCTAAACATTTTTTAAGCATGTTTTCAAGCAGTTCCGTGGACCACGTCCATGCCAACAAATACAACAAATAACTTACATGTTGTTCTCCTTTCTTACCGTCCTTGGCCTGCTCGCCCCCCTTTTTGTTCTNGGGGGGGGTGTATGTTCATCCACCAAAGATATGGGCATTTCAATATCTTTCTCTCTAGCCGGCGGCATAATTATTTCTGTCCACAGATTCAACCACTCACTAACCATGTAACACTTCCAAACTAAAGTGTATATGTCGATATTTTTAATACCGACAGCTGCTAAAGCATGGCAACATGGTACGAGTAACACATCAAAGACTCTGCACGTGCATGTCTTCCTCTCCAAGTCTACTGTGAAGACACAACCAGAAGCATCATTCACTTGGTAAATATTTGGCGAAGCTCCAATAACTGCACAATCGGTAGCATCTTTTAGATGTTCAACCAACATGTCTTCAATCTCAGGAGTACATAAGGTTTTCGCTTCCATCGCAATTTTTCTTCGTGCACAAAACCAACTCATCAACAATGTTCTAATAGATTCGACCATCGTAGCTATTGGGAAATCTATGGCCTTTTGAAGCATTGCATTTAGGGACTCGCATATGTTGCTGCTCATTAGGTTGTACCTCATCCCAGTGAAGTAAGCAAGTGTCCAGTGAGCCAAACCAATATCTAACAAATATTCAGCACATCTAGGGTTACGTTCTTGCACCTTTTCAAACCAATATCTGAAATCACCAATGGTGTAGCCCCTTTCCGTATTTGAAACCATTGTTGCAAGACCTTCACGCTTGAACCTATGTTTCACGTTTCTTTCTAGATGCACAATACATGCTCCATGTTTGGCTAGTTTATTAACATTCTTTAGTTATGCGTAGATGGCTTGGTGTCGGTCAGAAATGAAAACAAGATCTTTTGTGTCATGGATAAATGTTTGCAACTGTGTGAAAAACCATGTCCACCCAGCTGTGTTTTCTCCATCGATTACACCAAATGCCAACGGGAAAATCTGGTAATTCCCGTCCTGCCCGCTGGCTGCAACCAAAAAACTCTTATATTTACCTTTTGTTTGGGTCCCATCAATGAGTACCACATTCCTCACATGCTTGTATCCGACTACAGATGCGCAAAATGCCACAAATAAATACTTGAACAATTTCGGTCCCTCCACCGTTCGTTGATCTGTTTTCACCTTTGATATTGTACTTGGGTTTGTCAGAGAGAGTAAATGTAGATATTTACAAAGAAATTCATAGCTTTCTTCCTCACTCCCCCTACCTCTTTTCATAGCAATTTCCTTCGCATACCATGCTTTCATATATGATATGGTTACATTAAAATATGTCAACACTATCTCGGACACTTCACATGCAACTCTCAAAGTATGTTTGCAGTTGCTTTCTTCCCGTATTTAGACCTTGCATTAACTTCACACTTATGAGTTAATGTGACTCTCCTAACCTCCACATATTCTGAACTTTCGTTCATTGTTTCGTATACCCTCCAATTGCATTTTGCATCTGAAAATACATAAATGACCTTTTTTATCGGAAGCCTGCACCTTAAAGTTGAATAGTCATTTCACATAGTACATTGCAATGGCCTTATGCAGCTCACCTTTTTTTTTTGAAAGACATGCCAACATGAATTGCCCCCCCCCCCCCTTTTCAAACTCATATTGTCTTGGTCACTGTCATCCCTCCTAACATTATCCCTGTTAGGTGGTGCATCACCTGCCATACCCATTGCTCCTTCGTAGAAATCCAGAGCAAAAGTTGGCTCGTCTGCATGATGTCCACCCATTCCACCAAATTGTTGTGTCGTGGACGAATTATTTCTTGGTCCACCACCTCCACAATTCTCCTATCCACTGTCAGTAGTTCGATGTCCACATCCATCAAACATGTTCCTGTCTGCCATGTTGCTTACATTTGGACCCCGACATATATTTTCCTGCTCACGTCCATTACCTACACGTCCATTTCCAAGCAGACTACCTACAATGAGGAAGTCAATATTAGTGAACATTCAAGTTTCTACTAACGTCTAACGTTGATTACACTAACCAGTAGTTGGTTGTCCATTAGCAACGGGTGAGCCCTTTCCATCCTCATTCACATTTTCGTACACAACAACATATGGATCTCAGTATAGTGGATACTCTTTATCTATGTATTCTCGCATGTAGTCGAAATCATAATCAGACGGTTCGTCCATGCTGTCATACCAACTGCCACCTTCAGTCTCACTCAAATCATCCCGGCCAACCTCTATGCTCTGGCTACTTGATACATGTTCCTTTCCAGGTCTCCTTCTCTTCTTACAACTTTCATCCTCCAACAAATTAAAAGTAGACCTGTTTTTCAACATAGACATATGCATGGTATGTCCACTGGATCCGCCCATGTGTCAAATATCCGATGCTTTAATTCCCAACCTTGAACTATGTGTACGTTTTACACTGACACACTCTCGGTGTCTGATTTCTAGCTCTTCCACTCTTTCCAGGAAGCTTTCATCTTCGTAAGTTCTTCCTAAATCAACATTGATATCTTCAATATCAGTGGTATTTCCATGCAAATCCGATGGACAAAAAATGGCCAACTCTTTCCCAGTGGTGTCGCATTTGTCTATGTTTAGTATGGACTTATCAGGACCTGGTCCATCCCTCTCTACTTGGTTTGAAGGTTCACCCACTTTCGGTGGACACACAACGGATAACTCTGTATCAACCTCGCCCACAACAAAGCATTTTCCTTGCATGGACATATCATGCCCAAGCCCAATCTGTGGACACACAATGGATAAATCCACGCTTTGCATTGTATCTGCATTCAGTGGACATAAATGGCCAACTCTTTCTTAGTGGTCTCACATTTGTCTATGTTTAGTATGGACTTCTCAGGACCGGGTCCATCCCTCTCTACTTGGTTTGAAGGTTCACCCACTTTTGGTGGACATACAATGGATAACTCTGTATCAACCTCACCCACAACAAATCTTTTCCCTTCCATGGACATACCATGTGTTTCCCCATGATGTGGAAACACATTAGATAAATCCACCCTTCGCATTTCATCTGTAACCGGTGGACATAAAATGGGGACCTCTTTCAGCATGTCTTGGTTCCTTATATACATATATAAATTTAGTCAATTTTTTCCGAATGAGTTTGCATGAACCTTTCCAAACTACTATTGCTGTCGACAGCAACCGGCGGCATCCTTGCTTGGGTGAAAACCACTTCGTCGCTCTGATTCCATTAGCTCAAACTAAACTCCCCTCCATGTAGTTTGTAACCAAACGCATCTCTTATCTTCGCTTTCAAAATTGTGTAATCATCATCTTCTTTTATTTTGAGACATTTCGCAAACATGTTTTTTTCGACTCTGAAATGCCATGCCCCTGTATCAAAGCACTCCTACTCCCCAACAGTTACTAACACATTAGTGTCCATCATTGTTACGACAAGGTTAACCTACGTGATACAAAAAAAACGTTCACCAATTAGTTCACACATTGCGATCACACTCACTTAGTTAGACCATTTCCATCGTCAAGTCAAACCATTCATAATGTCCCAGTAGACTATGTCCATCGTCATTAATGATTGTATTTTATTAACCCACACTAATACAACCACAAAACAAAACCACGCTGATACATTTGTTTTACGTCGGTCACACAATGTCATACTTGCACATTCCTTCGCTTAGCCATACAAAACACCAAATTTCACACCAGCAAAAAAACAAGTGATGAACCATGTTTTAAGTCCACCTATTTCTATAAAAATGGTCCAATAAATGCCATACAAACTCATAACCTGCATTTACGTACAATTATAATGAAAATACGAAGACATTTATTAGTTACCTTAACTCACACAACTTTCCCAGCACTACAGCTCTTCTTTAATGGTGTCGAGCATCAAATTTTGGCAACAAATATCTTCCATTAATTAGCAATACCTATATAATTACTTATTTCTTTTACTTAATTTTCCCTACAACATCTAATCGTAATTAAATTCCATTTAATGCTATTTTATAATCATTTAAACACTCTCTCCTCTCGAAAAAATCCTACCAAAAACTCTTTCTCTCTGCAAGGGCATTTTTGACTTTTGTACCTGCCAAACAGGTTGTACGATATGGCACGAAACCGCAACTCGGCCCAATATGGTGTACATTAAAAACTTGTTCGATTTTATGGCAGGTTGAGTAAAAATCTCTATATTCTTTCTACTTTTTATTAGAAGATCTTTTAGATTTTTTTCTTGTTCAAGTTTAAAGATGCTTTAGATTTTCATTACAAATCTTTTATTAAATGAAGATTAAAAATAATAAATTTATTGAATTTTTATTGGGTTTAAATTGTGAAAATTTAGTTTGAGAGAAAAATGTTACTTTAAAATGACAAATTAATTAATTTTGAAAACTCAAAAATATTTTATAATTAAGAATAGAGGGAGTAATTATTTATATGGCATTTAAGAGCATCCAATCTAGTTTGATCTCAGATAGAATATGTCTGCACATGCTTCAAATGGACGAGGCACAACTTTTAAAATGCAAAAAACTTCTCGATTGATTTATTTCCAAAATTGGAAAGCATATAATATTTCTCGTGTTTGGCGAGAAGCTGAACTAATTAATATTATATGCTTTCCAATTTAATAATATGTAGTCTTGAACAAATCTTTGACAGCTCAAAAAATATCATATACTTCTGATGATAAGCTATCCGTTTCGAATCTTTTATGTCACATTGTCACTTCTTCTTTTTTTTCTCACGTCCGTTTTAAAATTCAATAGTAAAAAGTAATTTGTTTGTTATGACTTTTAAAGAATCACAAGATTAATAGTTTTTATCATCTATTATATTAATTAAAAATCAAGAGTATGATTGCAACAAAAACGAAAACAACAAAACCTACAGATGTTAACTATTAAAATTAGAAATTTTAATATTCACAAAAATAAAATTTAATTATTCCCTTCATTTTTGAAAGAGCGTTGTTTTAATTGTGAACTTTTTATTTTAAAAAGTGTCATATTAGGTTCTCAATGCAGAATTTAAATGAGTTTTAGTTTTTTCACCAATTGAATAATTACAATATATTTTTCTATTGGTTGATTTAGAGTAATGTAATTTTTATAAAAAAACTGAAAATTTTTAATAGTGTGAAAAAGTAAGAGTGAGGTTCTTTCGAAATCAAAGGGACTAATTTGATTTGAGTGTATTGTAATATACTCCCTCCGTTTTTTAAAGATTGTCGTTTTAGGTTTTTCACACAAACTAAAAAATTTATGTTTTCCAATAAAATAACATTAAGTATTCTAAATCAACCAATAAAAAAGTACTGCAATTATTCTATTGATCAAGAAAATCAAACTCATTACATTTCTGTATTGAAATCCTAAAACAACATTTTCTTTTAAACAAAGATAGTAAGTAAAATGTCAATATTTACTAAACTAAGGGAACAGTTATTTAGATGGCATTTAAGAGCATTTAATAGTTTGATCTCAGATATTTGCACATGCCTCAAATTGACGAGGCAAAACTTCTATAATCCAAAAAGCATATAGTATTTCTCGCGATGAGCAATATATTTTTTCCTTTCTTTTCTTTTTGTCATGAGAGTAATATTTTATTATATAAACCGGAATGCGTTTAGCGTGAACGCGATACGTAAGTAAAATTATAATTTATAAGATTATGACATGTGTCAACGTAGTATTTTAACCTAATGAAAACTTTTTTTATTGTTAGTTTATTACTCTTTTTACATAATATAATAAAAAAAAATATATTTATTGCTCTTTTAAATGGAAACTACATAATAACAAAAAAACTATTGATTTTATAAATTAACATAAATTATAAAATTATAATAGCAAAAATATATAACATATAAAAGATTATTAGTATAAATTTGAAGAGCAAAAAATATATGTAAAACCGCAACATATGTTGATATTAGTTTTAATGATTTTGTAAAAAGAAAATGGAGATCAAAATAATTAGTAATAACTAAATTTTGATTTTAATATCGATTAAAATATATATTAACACGAGTTATCATATTTAAATCTAAATAATTTACTTATACCCGCGTATAACATGAGACCTAATATAGTCTTACTATAATTCAAAACGCATTTAACTTAAACATAAAAAAGTTTCTAATTATTACGTGTCTAACATAATTCAAATTTTGATACATTTCATACATTTTGAATAAATGAAGCTTTTTGTGTGTTATAGAATAGAACTTATAGAAAATTAAATAAGTTAAAGTAAAACAACTAGATAAAATAAATAAATAAGTATAATAACAAAAAAATGTGTTTATGGTAGTAAAATTTTTACTGCTTGATGAGGAAGTTAGTATTATTTATATTTTATATAATATCTTGATACATTTAGTAATATTTTCAATATATATATATATATATATATATATATATAATACATTTATTATATGGTTTCAGTTAAAATATAATCTTATATTTCAACCAAACTATATAATAGATGTACATACTTTTAAAAACTGATTTTCCATTAATTAATACTATTCAGTTTTATGTTGTATAATATTTAAATTTTAGTGTATAATTTGAAACGTGTTTATTAATGTAAAAACAAAACGTAGGCAAATTATAACTTAGCAAATTATGACATGTGTCTAATTTAACCTAGATCAAGACACATACATAATATACTTTAGTAAATTTAGGTTATATTATTTTTCACCTTTTCATATAGCATATAATATAGGTTTTGGAAAGTTAAATAAGTAAATACAAAATACATAAAAAAAATAAGAAAGAAGTATTACCATAACAAAAAAATAATAATAATGTGCTTATGAAAGTGAAACTTTTAGTGCATGATGAGAAAGTCAGTACCTTATTTTATAATATTTATTGTATTATATAAACAAGAATATGGTCAATAAATTTATGTTTTCAAAATTAATATTGAATACTGTTAAACTATTTTTTGAACCTTTTAGGTACTGTTTCTTGGTTTTCATGAAACTTGAATTAACATTGAATATTTTTAATTATTTTCAAAAATTAGACTTGATTAATAAATATATTTAAATAAATTTAATTTTCTTTAACACGTTTATACTAGTTAGTAATTCAATAATCCAAATATTCTTAACCTAACTAATATATACTTTGTATGTATCATTAACAAGTCAACAAAATGAAGTATCATCAACGAGTCAATAAAATAGTTCTTAATTCTATAATCCTCTTCTTTGAAGTTTTCTTCTCGTCTAATATTATTAGAATTAAATTATTAGTGTATTCGGCTATGCTTTCTCTCCTGTTCATAAATAATTACATAAAATGTGCATATATATATATGGAACTTTGTAATTAAAATTTCTTCGTTTTTTTCCTAAATTTAGTTTTCTATTACATTTTGTCATAACATTTTAAAAGTATAGGAATTATAACTAGTTTTTATTTCAACCGCGCACAAATTTTGCAAAAAGAATTGTCTTCGTGTTATTTTTTCTGTAATGATGTAGAAGTCTAAAGTCCGAGAATAATTGAAAAAAATATGCCAATATCGATAATTATGCCTAAAAAGCAAGCTTGTCAGACGGGCATGCGGCAATCTGTGTAAGTTCGTTTGGGTCTGTAATGAATAACGAACAATATCCATTTTCTAAAGACTCATTGAGACCAATATAAGACGTAGAAGTTCCATATGGAGGGAAACAACCCTCGATAAATGCGTCTCAAGACAAGAATATTAGTTGTCTCATCCCGAAGTTGGAGTAACCATCTCATTTCACTTGTCATTGTCTATTTTTCAGGACTCATCAACATAACATACAACGAGAGCACTGAAAATTTCCATTTTTAGAGTATTTGGTCTTAAACCTTCCTAATTCTCCTCCCTCAGAGGGATGGAGTTTGCGATAATCATTCCTTATATTCCATATATGCGAGGGCAAGAATAACTGAGGGGCACCATCTCTTTTCTTTTAAAAAATTGTCATTTGTTGCTTTATATATGTACCAAAGAATCCACCAATAACACTTAATATGATCTTTTATACTCCTATCTTTGATTCAAAGAGTATGTAATTTAAGGCTCTTTGATATCCCCAATGGCATTGGAACCATCCATAGGGTCCAACACTGATGTGTAGAATGCATTGTGACAAAGACATGATCAATATATTCGCTTGGTTTTCCAAAAAAGCATAAAACTAGTCAGCATGTAGTCTATGTTGTGGTAGTTAGTTGTTAAAGTCTACCATAAAACTCTTCAACTTATTGGGGTCTGCCACCTTTCTTGAGAAAACTGGTCACTAGAAGTTGTAGTGAAAAGAGAAGATCGTCTCTAACTTTTGAGACTAATACTTTGATCTCAGTTTAATCGAACATCTTCCTAAATTTTTGTATTGTCAGCGATATCCATCCAACACAAATTTAATACGGTGTAGCCTCAAGATTAAGGGAATATCTCTCGAGACAACATTCTTATGTAATAATAAAAAATCACAACATTAAAAGAAATCAGTTGTAAATCGACGGTCATTACCGTTGTTATTCTGTCATTTTTTTCCGTAGTCGATGAAATAATGACGGAAAAATCGGTCGTCTACAGAAAGTCGATAAAACAAATTCGTCGATTTTAAGTCGCAAATTATCAATAGCATTACGATGACATGTTTTTGACGACATATTTTTGTCTAAATAACATCTGCCGCATTTTCATTGGTAACAAAACGATGGGAAGCCGATGGATTATTCGAAATTAAAAAAATAAACATATTTAAATTAATAAATAAAAATAAATTAAGTGTGTATGCTTCTCAATGGTGACTTCTCCAAAATTCACCCTTGCATCTCCCCTCCAATATTTCTCATTTTTTTCATATGATTGAAAGAACGCTCTACGAGTATGTTAGAAACAGTACAAGTTTAAAACTCATAATTACGAATCCAAAAAAAAATTCCAATAAAGAAATTTATTAAATTCACAGTTATAAAAAAACGAACGGATTAATCAAGCCAAGAAAGATAACTGTAGGGAAAAAAAATAGAGTTGAATGGTGTGTAGTAGAACAAAATCTTATAACTCTAAGTTGATCTTCAATATGTGGTCCAATCCCACATACTTGAATCGTTTAAATTATTATTTTTTATGTAATAAATATTGAAATGGGTTTGTGAATTTTATTTTTTGGTAGGAAATCCGTCCTAAATTTATTAAAAAAATCAACGAAAACAAAAAAAATTAAGAAGTAACATCTCTCGGAAAAGTAGTCCTTGCCAAATCTTTTGTAAAACATAAGCTAACAACTTCCGGCAAATCAAGAACTATACAATGCATTGCCTCCATCATGGATTCAGCAAAGCGTCACTCCTCAACACTCTCTATCGTGTGCTCTGCCCAAGATAAGGATGTTGCTTGATACAACAAGCAACGGGAACTTCCTCAAAAAAAGTGTAGCTGAATGATGGGAGCTTGTGGAAAACCTTGTCCAGTCTGATGCGATCTACAGTGAAAACTATGACCGAACACCTTGAGGTGGTTCTGCTTCTGATGATAGCACAAAGAAGGACATAAAGGCTCTGAATAAGAAGTTAGACAGGTTGCTCATGGGTCAACAACATCAAGTACACTTCATCACTGATGAAGAATAACTTCAGATTCAAGTTGGGGAGGTTAACCAACAAGAGGAAATGTGCTATGTGCAGAACTAAGGTTGTTACCACAAAGGGTTAATCAACTACTCCAACAACCTTGGTCTTTCTTACAGAATCAACAACGTCGTTAACCCATAAGACCAAGTGTATCCACCGCAACAACAGAAGAATGCTCAACCTTTCATCAACTACAATCACAACAGAAGCTTCTTCCCGAAGCAGCAACAACAAAATGGTTTTCAACAACCACAACAGCAACCTACTGGTGCACCTCCTGGTTTGTCATCTAACCAACCTCAGGCTCAACCTTTCAACATCGTAGCTATTTTACATCAACTTCTTTAGGGTCAAGCCAATAGTGCCATGGATACATCAAAGAAATTTAGTGAAATTCAACACAAGATGGACACTTCATTTGGTGCCATCTATGCGCAACTTAAAACTCTCAACTCCAGGGTAACTACTCTCGAATGCAAGACCGCATCCACTTCTGCTTCTACGTATGGTCAACTTCCGAGAAAGTCTTTCCAAAACCCGAAGGACTATGCTCATGTTAATACAATCTATCTCGGGGATTCCACTGACCTTCCTCCTCCAAACTCCACTACTATTTGCACTGAGGACTGTGTGATTCAAGTTGGGGAGGGGATTTGAGTTCAAACGTAGTTGCACCTCTGGATCATGAAGAATTTTTTCATGTTAACAAGCCTGTTGATAAGTCACCTACTTCAAAGGAGATTGCAACACCTTATTATCCACCTCCCTATGTTCCAAGATTGTCATTCCCATCACGTTTCAAGAAAGAGATCATGGCGAAATACCCAGATGTCTTTGAGAAACCTATGAAGGAAGAAATAGCTCAAGAAGTGTTGGAACCATGGGACCCATTGATCTTTGGAAGACTATTCTTAGCCACAGTTGGAGCTATAATCAACGTCAAAAAAGGTCACATCAAGCTGAACGTAGGAAGAGGTCCAAAGATGATTTTTAACATCAGGAGAAAAACTAAGAAGCTCTCTATCCAAGGTCAGCTATTCTCTATCAAAGAACTGAATGAGGAAAATCATAAGGATGGGTACTCAAGTAGTGATGCATCTAAAGATGAATTGGGGAAGGATCCAACACAGTTTGCAATGCACCATGAAGCTTTCAAGCTTATTAAGCAACCAAATAAAGGAATTTCTGCATAGTTAAGGAAAATCAGAACATTGGTAATGTCAACTTCTAAAGACAATCTGAAGGGTCAAGGAAAAGGAAGTCCTGAGTTCAAACCTCAACCTGAACGTGTACCACCTCGGAAACCACCTTCGGACACTATAATATCTGAAAAATGTTTGGAACCTCGTACCCGAACCTCGGAAATCAAGAATGGAGACCAAATGTTTTTACTCCACACGAAGTTCAGGTATTATCTGGGAAATGTGGATCCACAATGTTCCAAGAACTTCATGATCAAAGAAGTACTGTCTAGTGAAGACATCATACTTGCCGTGGAAGTTGATGAAAAACTAAAGCTGAACTACAAGGATGATCAGAACGGTGATAAAAGAATTTTCTCGAAAAAGACCTTGGTTCTCTTTGGAGAGCCGTCTCGGGGTCATTAATCCTAAAAATAGGAAGTCAAACTTAGTGACTTAAAACAAGGTCACTTGGGATGAAGTCTCATGTCTATCCTTGTATATATTCAATTTCAATGCTTTTTAAATTTCAGTACTTGAATTAATGCATTTTAGTTTTCATTTGGTTTTGGTGTTTTAAGTCCTACGGGATACATTTCGGGAATTTCGTAATGAGAAGAAAAATGGGATATGGACTAGCTCGAAGTTTTTAATCAATTGTTCAACCCAAATCAGAAGGTCCGATCGAGCCATGACACAACTATGATCGAGCCATTTTATGAGGAATGGTCAAGCCATACTTGATGCGATCGAGCCATGCTCGGGCCGTGATCAAGCCACTTACTTCGGATCGATCCATTTTCAAAATGTGATCGAGCCACATGCTCAGACAGTGATCGAGCCGACCTCAATGGCTTGATAGAGCTCGAGCCACACTTTTGGGTTTCGATCGAGCTAACTTCTGTCCATGTTCGAGCCAAAACAAAAGGATCGAGCTAAACGCTCAAAGGCTCGACCGAGCCACTTCTCAAGGTTTTGATCGAGCCATCTTAGAGCACCTTCGAGGGCAGAAAATTCCNTTCAAATCAAGACAAGCTTCACCACTTGCCCACTACCCACCTCATGCCAAAGAAGTGTCCTCTCACCTTTCCAAGATTCCCAAACATATCTCTTACACCTCCATCACTCCCATGTCTCCTCTTCAAACCTCCTCCACATACCACTCCTTTGAACCTCATCCACATGTCTCCACTCACCACTCTTCACCACCACTCCTCCAAATCGAACCATGCTTCTATAACAAGGGAGTACCCCTTACTCTTTCTCTTCATAACTTCAAAGCTTTCGGAACTTTCTTCCTTCTTGTCTAAAAATCATTTTCTCTAAGGCATTTTCACTAGAAGCATTTGCTCTTCCAAGGACTTTCAACAAGACACTAAGTACTTTCAAAAATCGGTTTCATATCTTACCTTTTTTGGTTTTCATCTCTACCCTTTCTTATATGTTTCAACGTTTATTTTTACAAGGAAATATTTGTTTTTTTTTCTTTCATCAAAGAAAAAAACGTTTCTTGAAAAATTTGTCTTAACACTTGAAAATCGTTTAGGGTTAGGTGATGAGGTAGTGATGGAAACATGAATTGGACTTGGTAATAGCTTAAGCAACTTACATGCCCAATGCGTTTTTTGTGAACGTACACTTGATGCTTGCTGAACTCTTTAGGCGTTTGCAAAATTTACTCACGCACCTTCATTTGTATGTTATCTTTTTCATGATTAAAGATGTCTCAACCATCGCGAGAAAGAATCCTAAGAAGGCTTCGCAGAGAGCGAGCATCCTTTAGAGCTAGAGAGAAGGACCCTGAGATTTCTCCAGAGTTTTCTCCAAACGCCCCCAATACTCTCAAGAAGGCAGCTTCGTGGGTATGAGATTGTTGAACGGTTGCAACAAACAAGGGATCAAATGGAAATTCGGGATCAACATGATCTTCTTATTGAAAACGCATAACAAGAAAGAGAAAGAGAAAGAGCTGAGCGTGAAAACTCTAAAAGACGCTCAAACATAAGGTGGGAGAAGCATATTGCAATGGAAGAAGAGAATAGCAGTGAAGACCTTACTTATGAAGTGGGTGAAGAGATGCGTACTAAGCTTCAGGATTACTACGCTCAGTTCTGGAGCTCGATGGTACATGGGGGAACTTCTTAAATGGAGGTTAAAGAGAGTTCTGATCTACTCGACCTCGAAGCTCTTCTTTCGTGAAGCTTCAAGGGAACTCGATTCCCTTATAAACCAACAATGGGATCCCTGGGAATAGCGAAATATGTATCCCATCTCTTCAAGGCTACAAGTCTTGAGAATATTATGACAAGTTATTGCGACGAGTACCAGGAAGAAACCTGCCACTTCCTTGCCACCGTCCATCTATATTGCGATGATGACGAGATGCAGGGATACATCACGTTCTTGGTGCAAGGCCAGAACTATAAGCTTTCCGTGGTGGAGTTGAATCACCTCTATGGGTTCCCGTATGAGGGGAATATTGATGCACTCCCAGAGTTTGTAAAGGAAGAGCTTTCTGCGTTATGGACAACAATATGAGTTGGAACCTATAGCCCAAGGAAGTCAAAGTGCACAGGAATAAGGAGCCCGGTCTTGCGGTACTTCCATAAGAAAATTCCAAACACCATATTTGCAAGGGAAATAACAGGGCATGTTACTGATGGGGAAATGGGGATGATGGATTTAGCCTTGAAGCCCACGCTACAATATACATCAGACGGTCGTCCGATGTGAGGAGCTAGAGCTAACTCTAGCCTATCTCGGGTCTTAATAAACCAACTAATGTGCGATAGAGAGTGGTCTAAGGCAGCCTATAAAAAGGGAAGTCATGGAACTTTGACGATTAGGGCATTGTGACACCAATCCTGAGGGCCTGCAACATTCCTCTGAAAGGTAAAGGTGAATAAATCTCTTATTTGAGGGGTCAACTAGTGAGCAGAAGTACAAGCTCATCTACCCACGCTTGGGAGTTGCACTCTTATCACTCCCCAACGAGAAAGTTACCACAGTCAGAAGAGGGACAATATTGACTTCCAACCAAGTGTTGAAGTTCTGGTATCCTTCCAGAACAGGGAAGAAGAGGAAGTAGCTGAAGAAGAAAATGTTGAAAGGATGGAAGCTCCAATTGATCAAGAGCTGAATGAACCTGAATGCTATCACTTCAAAGAATCCCCAACTACCAAGCAGGGGAAGAGCTTAGCAACAACTCACAACCACATTGGCAAGCTTCAAAAAGTGGAACAAGTTCCAAGTTAGCTACTTCAGTAAGAAGTTCAAGGAGATGACCTCTAAGATGAAGAAGCTTACTCTGAAGCTAAACAAGGCTACCTCCTCGAAGAAGCAAAGGTCTCACGAACCCTTATAGAGAAGCAGATCCATCATCCATAGTCCAAGGCAACCACGAGTTGAGCAACCTCACCATCATTCCTCTGTAGATCCTGAAACAACACAGAGGAGGAAGAGACATCACTTTGAGAGAGACAACTATGGATCTACCATCCAGCGCACCATTCAACAACCAAAACTACCTCAACAACCTTAAGAAATTCAACAACATCACGAAGTTCAACAACAACAAGAACTTCAGCAGCAACATCAAGAAGCACCGCGCGCATACCAGGGATACTATAAAATGATGAATGAGTATCTCTCTTGAGAATCCTTCATACATTTTTGAGGTACATCCCAATCCCACCCTTCATTGTATAATCCGCCTATTGTGCTTTGATTTCTGTTTGCTATGTTTGTTTGCTGCTTCTGATTATTGTTTGCTCTTTAAGTATCTTTATCATTTTTCACTATTTGTTCTACCCCGAGTCCAATTTCGAATTTGGTTTACGCAGAGACTATGTAATTCAGGTTTGGGGGGTGGATTCAGGGGATTATCTAATGAAGTTTCGTTGTCTGTTCCTTTGTCTCCAACTTTTGCATAGCATACATAGCATCTATTAGCATGTAAAAACCATAAAAATTTGAAAAATTTTCTAAAATTTTCCTTCAAAAACAGTGTCTCATTGTATTTTCATTTCATGTAGTTGCATATAGGATGTTGAAATTTCATGTAGTTGCATATGCATAGGGAACTATGAAGATGATAACCTTGTAACTATGTTGTTTTCTCAAAAAATATTTGTGCCCTAGTTATTAGTTGTCTAATGCATCCTGAAATTGTCTGAAATAAAACTGCACCTTGGTTAGAATGTGAACTTGCATGATTGTTTATCTCTTGAAGCATCTTGTGATTTGAAGTTTGCTCATATCTATTAGAACTTGAATTTGAATGTATAATTATCATGTTTGTGTGCAGAATATGAATTCATGGATAGTATATACACATTTGGGTTATCTTCTACCTTTTACCACTCTTGTTAACCCAAGTAGAATCCCCACCCTTGAACCTTGCCTTCTTTCAATCCCTGAATTTACTACTGAATGGCAAGACTTTTATGGAATGTGCTTGGTAGAACGTGTTAGTTTCAAACTGACAGAAATAGGGTCTCATGTAGTTCTAGTCTATGCTTTTTGGACTACATAGGACTAGGTGGGATTCAATTTTGGATGTTGTTTTGGGTGGAATTCAATGAAAGGGTATTGGTAGTTGGTAAAAAGCAAATGTTAAGTGAGAACCTTAGGAGAGAAATGGAAAATGCTAGTAGAAAGTTTGGGGGAACAATGGTATGCAAAAGAAGTATGGCTAGTGTAAATCAAGAAAAGTATATGACAATGAATTCAAAAGGGTAAAACCCATAAGGATAGTATAAATTAAAAGGTCAAAAGCCATAAGTGTTTAAGTAAACAAGTTCTTGAAACAGCTAGCAACCATTTAAGAAAGAAGTATATCCTAAGTGTAACTAAATAAAAGATGAAAAAAGGGGAATATATGAATAAGTTGGATCACTTCAAGTGTCAAAGGGTAGATTTAGGACTCGTTACTGGGTATAACTAGGAAACTAAGGTTTCATTGGCATTGGGTAGATGGGGTTCTATTTCTGTATGCATCTAAGTGTTCCTACCTTTAGCCTTCTGCTAAAGCTCATTCCCTTTTGAGAGAACCCTTATTCTGAATCATTAACTATTGCATGAAGGGGTCATCTTTACTCCTTAACTTGTCAACAACCAAATGAGTTCATTGAAAGCACATGACTTGATCCATGGTTCCTAATTAATGAATGTTAAAGGGGCAATCGAATTTGAATGCATTATGGAAGTTGGAATTGGTCTGTGATGAACTCTAATGAGTATGGCTAAGGTTTTTAAGTAGGGCGAGCTTAGGACTGCATTATAGAACTAGTAACGAGGAAATTTATATTACCTGTGTTAGCAGAATGTTATGGTTCTGAGTTCCCACTTTCAAACCTCTCACCCAGACTTCTGAATTATTTGCTTGAGGGCAAGCAAGGATTTAGTTTGGGGGAGTTGATGTCTCTGTTTTTCATGATTTTTAGAAGACATTTGGCATTGATTTTTAGGTCTTTAGGTGTTCATATATCACATTTATAGTTTTTTTAGGTAATTTTGTGATTTTTAAGGATTTTTGCATTAGCATTTGCATATACATGCATTTTGGAGATTTTTCAGGAGTTTTCGGGAAGATTTGTGAGAATTCAAAAGATGAGCAGAAAACGTGGAATGGAATCAGCACAAAGCTTGGATCGATCCACCATCAAGCCACATCCAAGGCTTGGATCGATCCACCATCGAGCCACATCCAAGGCATGGATCGATCAACCATCGAGCCACATCCAAAGCCTGGATCGATCCACCAAACAACTTGGCTTGATCCAGCACAAGGCCAAATCAATCCAAAGGTCGAGCCAACCTCAACTGCAGATCGATCCAGCTCTTAAGCCGCCTCGACCTCTACCTCGGACACACTTCAAAATCTGGCTCGATCCCCCATATCTCTCTCGGCTCGATCCACAACAACTTGGCTCAATCCAGCACAAGGCCCGGATCGATCAAAGGTCGAGCCATCTCGGCCACGTCTCAACCCTTTGGCTCGATTCGTCTCGGCACCATCTTTACACAGCTCGATCTCATGCACTTCTCAGCTTGAGCCAAACATGCTATGACCCGACCAACTCGAATCTAGAATGGACCTGACCCAAGACCCAAGCCAATGATTATATTTTGTCTTTTATGCGTTTTAGGGCTTTTCCTAAACACTATCTAAGCCCTAAAACGCCTCCTTTTTAACAAGTTCTGTTTTTGTTGCCTTTTTAGGTTTTTTCTTAGGTTTCTTTTTCTCTCTTTTTCCCTTTGTTGTTCTTAGTGTTCTTGGTGTAAAAACCCAGAATCCTTTTAAGTTTTATGCTAATTCACCGTTTTCTTTTACTTTCCTGTTTAGTTAAGGTTGTTATCTATCTAGTGCATGTTGATCTTCTGTTTTTCATTTTAATCTCGTTTTAGTCTTGATCATTTTCTGAGTTTGTTACTGTTTCATTTTTGTTCTTATTTTCTGGGTTTGAGTTCTTGTTGTTCTTGTTGTTCTTCATAGTTTGACATTTGATCATGATGTTTGGTTCTAAAGTTATGATTTATGTTTTTCCAGCTTTCATACCCATGAGTAGTGAGTAGTTTCCTTAATTTCCTGAGGATGGGATAGACTAGGGTTGATGTTCTTATCTTACCTTGGCACCTAAGCTAGTTTGCATATAGATCCCTTCTGTTTCTGATTTCTTTAACGCTAATTGAAATCTGATCTTGGGCATTCCAGCACTCAAAAAGTGTTCAATGGAATGTATGATCATGGTGATTTCAGAGATTTGTACATCCTAGCCTAACGATTTAGATGCTTAGGATCTGCATCTCAGCCTAAGGAGTTAGAAGTTTAGGGTGCTTATTGGCTTTAGTAGGTTGGTTCTTCATGCCTTCTAGGTAGTGTACCGTTAACGGGAGTTAGGTCTGGTGATTACTTAGGTTGATTCCATATATGAAGGGATTGGACTTGGTTGCATATGAATCTACTGTCTAGGGATAGCTCATTGTTTGAGGTATGTTAGGTGCATAGGTAGATTGGGATAGATCTCTAGTCGATTACCCTGGTCCTCAGGAACTGCTTTACACTTGATTGCATCTTTACCTTTTTTGCTTTTCCTCTGTTTTTTACCTTTTATCCTTTTTAGCTTCTTAAAGCATGTTTGTTTTTTTTATGCCTTTTTAGTTCTTTGCATTCTCTTCTTACTTAGGACTTGTTAGAAACACCCATTTTTCATATTTACTTGACTTAGAAGCATCCATTGCATCTAGTCTACTAGAATCACACCCATTTGGATTGATAACCTTTCATACTACAATGACCATGATAGTGGTGTAAGGGATTGATAGCCAGAAAAATCTTACTATCAATTCCTTGCCCAAGAGATTGTTTGTCTAGGGTGTTTATTGAATTTAACATATTGTTTCTTCATGCCTGCTAGGTAGTGTTCCGTTAATGACAGTTAGGTCTGGATATTGCTTAGTTTGAGATCATTATCAACAGATTGAACTTGGTTGCTTCTGAATCTGTTGTCTAGCAATTAACTCTTGTTTGAGGTATGTTAGGCATCTAGGTAGAATCAAGAGGATCACTGATCAATTACCCCCATCCTTAGGAACTGTTTTCCCTTGCTTGCATTTTACCACCATCTGATCTGCTACTTTTAGTTAACTTGTTGTTTACCGTTTAGTTTTTGTTGATGTATGATAGTTCTTATGTTTTGTTTTACTTTCAGTTTGTTCCGCTCATTTAGGAATTGTTAGTAAACCCCTTTGAATGCTTGGCTTGAATCAATAGTTCTGATTGCCTCTAGAGTGGTTAATAACATCACCAATTTGGATCGACACCCTATATGCTACAATGACAATGATAGTGCGTTAATAACATCACCCATTTGAGCCGAGAAATGTTTGAACGAGGCAAAGGAGTCTCTCATCTAGCCGACTCTATCAACCCGGTGAAACAGACTCGATCAACACGGATAACTTACCAATGTCCTGCACATCGAGCCGGGGTCAAACTATCTTAAGGCCACTTAATCAAAATACCAAGGACCCTGCTCGATCAACTTGGCAAACAAGTCCATTCGCACACATTAACTCATTATTTTCCCACCTGGAAAACACTCCACTAATGATCCACACTTTCTCCTAACATCCCTTACCCACGCCACATGAAGACAAAGGAGTGTCTTATCAACCTTTCCCAAGGATTCCACCACTTTATTTCTCCTCCACAAATTTTTTTCAAGACTTGAATCATTTCTCCAAGGACAACACCTCCTCCACATGTTATCAACTCAACACCTCAACCACACATAATTTTCAACAAAGAGTCTATTTAAGGGAGTTCACTTCTCTCTTCATTTCTACTATCACATTTTCTTTCATAAAAACTTTGCTCTTGTACTCTCAACTTATTGGGTGATTCATTCGATTTCTCTGAAGTTCCAAGACACTACGGATTTTCACAACCCTTTGAAGCAAAATCACTCGGTTTTTAACTCTCGAATTTATGAACCTTCTGATGTTTTTAGGTTGTATTTGAAACACGATTTTTGAAACTCTCATAAATTTTGAAATTTGGTTTTGGCTTTTCTAAAAATCAGTTATGTTTTTGGAGTTCTAGTTCCTCAAACTTCTAAACTTCTGTTCTAGAAATTTAAAAACTCTGATTTTGACTCTCTGAATTCTCTGACAATCAGTTGCTTTCATCACACTACTTGAACTAAAATTTCACATGACATCGTTAGAAGTCATCATGTCGATCAGAGGAATGCCCAACAATTCAAGTGGACCTTCAGTTGAAGACATTTACAGGACGTTGATGCAAGTCGATTTCACAGAGTCAACATTCCCGGATGCAGAAAACCTTGGGAGCCATGGGTATTCTCGAACAAATCAAGAACATATTAGAGAATATGAGGATATCAAATGTGCTTACAATGGAGTTTGAAGCTCACCAGAAACCGACATGCATGTTCCTGGCCTCTTTGGAAGTGTTATATTCAGAGGGAGGGAAAGGTAACGCGAATGGGGGAGGTTTTATAACTTTTAAGGATTTGAATGGCAAAACTAACAAGTTCACCTTCGCTCTATTGGGAAGTATCTACTGTTTCGAACGCCTAAGGTTTCAACCAAACGCATTTGAAGATGTTCCATAAGAGATAGAGCTTATTTGGGATATGATAGGGTCTAAGAAATTCAAGGCAAGCAGAACGAGGAGTTCGTGCATCTGCCAACCTACGACCAGATATGTGCACCATATCATCGCCAATTCTTTTTCTCAAGGCGAGAAACCAGCAACACTTTACAAAATGGGACTTTATTTCCTAGCATAATTGAAAATAGACCTTGCCCCTTGAAGATATTCTTGCAACAGCTGTTGAAATTCAAGGACCTCAACTAGATCACAAAAGAAAGGCTGACGCCTCAATTACGAATCGGAGGGTGGATAACACCTATTCTTCTACACACTCAAGGTCTGCTCAGAAGAAATGTCTAGACACCAAAGTTAATGGATCTCGATTACCTCAAGGAGATTCAACTCATAGTAGGAGAGATGGATAATCAATTCTGCTACCAATTCAGAGCATCAAACAACACGAAGGCAATCTTCCTACTCCCAAACAACAGGCGAACCACTTTCAAAAGGAAGGAGCATTTTCCTTCAACCATGACACCTCCAACACAAGGGAAATCTTTTCAGCAATAACACACCAGGAATCATGTTTTGATAACCTTTCAAACCTCTCTCTAGATGAGAGTTCGTCCATCTCTCATACTTGTGATTACGAAAGTCCATCTCCAAACGACCATTGTATAATATGCTGAATTTCCATAAGCTTTTGCTTCATGTTCATGTGTGTTTTATGCTTATGTTTTCTATCATTCTCCTGTACTCTCCTGAAATTTTGAATTACACAAGAGACTGTTAATTTGAGTTTGGGGGAGGGTTTAGGGGTTATCTATCTAATGAAGTTTGTGTTTGTTTTCTTGAACTCCAATTATGCATAGCATCTAAGGCATAGTGATAACACTAGAATTTTAGGATTTTTACATAACATTTCTTGTTATTTTCTAG
>OVBE01003994.1:0-25091 GCA_900406425.1 Iberis pinnata | reverse complement strand
AACGAAACAATTCGATTCCGCAGTCTTAGTTCCAACGTTTCTGATGAAGTCTCGAACAAAGCCAAGGAAGTGCACAAAGACAAAGCAAGACTAAAAAAAAGGCTCAAGAGATCGATCTCACTTATGTCAGGATTGATCTCAGGTATTCAACGCCGGAATGACGACAGTTGATTCTATGATTATCTTGCTTGAGATTGGTTGCCAANCTTTCCCATTATAGATTGACAAAAACCCATCCATACTACAACGATGGGTTGATTGATAACCCAGGACCTCAAAAATCCTATTATCAAGTACTTATCTCGTTCTTCTTTGTTTTTCTTTGTCTTACAGGTGTATGGTCAGAAGATTTGACAAATCCTCTGAACTGCTAAACCCTAGTAACTTGGAACTTGCAAGGATAGAACGCTCAAACCGGAAAGCAAAGAAAGACGCTAGCTCATCCAACTCAATGGCTGATAACGTTAATCAAATCATTCTGGTCGAACCAGAAGGTAAAGTCGATCCACCTGCTTTTGGACTCATTCAACTGATTAACCAAGTGCCAGGTGGTGGTAACGGCAATCCAGTGCCACAAGGCCAACAAGGAGCAAACAACAACCAAGCTCCTCGGGGAAATCCAAATGCTCAGGACGTAGGAACTTTATATTGTATGGAGATCTGGAGAGATACCATCGGCTCAATGCTCAGCTCAATGCTCAGAACCATCCTCTAGTTGGTTCGTACAACAATCCTCAGGCTCACTATGCTAATAGGAATCCAATCCAGCCCCTTCAACCTCAGCGAAGGGAATACTAATTCCCTATTTCGCTTGTCCAAATGATTTGTAACAACCAATTCAGTGGTTTACCTCACGAGCACCCAATGAATCATATTGACGTCTTTGAGGACATCTACAGTACTATCAAACTCAATGGAGTAACCGACAATTATAAGCACTGTAGTTTGTTCAGTCATTCCTTAGCTGACAAAGCACTTCGCTGGTTGAAGTCTCTACCTGCAGGATCCATAGTAACCTGGGATGACTGCAAAGCCAGGTTCATTAGTCAGTTCTTCACTAATACTAGGACTAATGCTTTAAGGAACAAGATCTCTGCTTTTGCTCAAACTCCTGTAGAATCATTCTATGAATCTTGGGAACGATTCAAAGAGCTGCTTCGTGATTGTCCACATCATGATTTCTCATATGTAAATCTCCTCAATACCTTTTATAGAGGGATTGAACAGAAGTATTAGCTGTCCTTAGATACAACTAGTGATGGAGATTTCATGCAGAAACCCGTTCTAGGCGCTTATCGATTGATAGAAAATCTAGCAGCTAGTAATAGCAATCATTGCCCAGAATTTGATCACCGAACAAAGGTTCTGGTAGTAGCTGCTAACTCGGAGATCTCAGAGCTGAAAGGAGAATTCTCAGAGATGAAAGGACTAATCACTCAGCTTCTAAAAGGTCAATCTCAAAACAGGTTAGTGCTGTGGATGATTCTGAAGTTAATTGCTTTGCGATTCAAGAACTGAACACTGGTAAAGTTGAAAAGGAAGTGAGTTACATCAATGCTCAAGGTCAAAGGGTGTACAATCAAGGTTATACTCAAGGTTCTAACAAGACTCATCCTAACTTGTCTTGAAGAAGCACTAATGTTGAGAACCCCCAAGATCAACATTACCCTCAACAGCAAAAGTCCTTTGTGCCAAATTCTAATTCAGGCAGTTTTCTACAAACCTCTAAGCCTGTATTCCAACAAGCCCAACCTCAACCAAGTAAATCAGGTGAGATGATGTTTAAGCAACTGTTGGAAGGACAACAACAGTTCCAAACATTGATTCAAGGAGAAGTGAAGGAGCTAAATGAAAATTTTGATGCTTTATCAACTCATGTGAGCAATTGGATGTGCAAGTTGCTCAAACTTCTGAAGCTGTGAAAAGACAAGTTGGTGTCTTCCCTGGGAAAGTTGAGGACAATCCGAATGGGTATTTCAAGACTTTGGTGAGTAATTTAGAAAAAGAACCTGGGAATTTGGGAAAAGATTCAGATTTTTTGAAGGAGGAATTTGATGCAGAGATATCTGCCCGATCGAGCAACCTTTGCCCGATCGGGCACATTGCTTCCGGAGAAACAGATCGATCGGGCATCAGCAGCCCGATCGTGCAAATTAATGAAAAATTTCCAGGGATATATGATCGATCGGGCACATCACTCGCCTGATCAATCACTAAAGTCGGAGATATATTAGAGGAATCTGCCTGATCGGGCACTCCTTGCCCGATCGAGCAAAAGTCCATGGACCTAAAACCTTCCGAAAACTCCTATAAACCAAGGATTCCTTATCCAGTACTTTCTACAGAGCCTATATCAGAGTTCAAGGTTGATGAGATGATTGGGAAGCCACCTAATCCACTTAGAAAGCTTCAAAAGATACAAGACCCAGGGGAATTCTTAGTTCCTTATTCGATCAATGGAGTGGAATTTATCGATTCTCTTTGTGATACTGGAGCTAATGTGAGCGTCATGTCCATGAAAAACAGTTGGGACTATCATGTATCCAACCATCTCATATGATTTTCACACTTGCTAACGATTCCACTGTCTCTTCTAGTGGTTTTATCCCGGACCTCTTGGTACAAGTTGGTGACTGTCTAGTCCCTGTTTATTTCCACATATTGAAAACGAATGAGGATTCACATGAACCATTGATTCTTGGAAGACCCTTCCTTGCAACCGTAGAAGCTGTTGTTGATTTACCCAATCGGCAAATATCTCTGGAAAACATCAAGAAGCGGGTTTTCTATCCAACGATTCCTTCAAAAGGGATCTTTAGGCTAACTGTGGTTAAAGAAATAGAGGTGAAGAATGAAGTTCCTATTGAACTGGATCTTAAGTGTGTAGTTGCTGAAGTTCTACACAAAGAGCCTCCAATCTCAACAAGGAATAGCAATCCAAAGGTTAAGGAGAAGGTGAAAGTGAAACCAAAGTTCGTGCAATAACAATCTCAAGTCACTTTGATCCCTCGAGAAATAGTAGGGGATACCATTGAGTACAAGGTGAAAAGCAAAGTGTTCTCAAAGCCCTTCTAAAAGTTTAGAGTTTTACTCACCCCGGAGTTCAAAGAAAAAGGGATTGATGCTTCAAAAGCTATAATCGGCAAGGTTCTGAAGCTGAAGATGTTTGGATATGGAGCTTGTTATGCAACATCGCTGGATGTTGATTCCATTCCTACTTAGAGGTAAGTACCATCAAGCTAAGTGATGTTAAACAAAGCACTGAGTGGGAGGCAACCCACTATCTACTATATTTAGAGTCTATTTATTTGTTTTTCTATTTTTGAGTCAGTCCTAATCTACTTATTTTTAGATTTGAGTTTAAAGTATTTCAGGTTATTACTGGTGAAAGTTTCTTCATGACATTCTGGGTTATCTCTTCTAATTTCATTACTCATCTTTTTCACTTGAATTGTTGGTTGTTTAGAATGGTTTCTCTCTTAATTCTTGCAAATTCTTATTAGTATTTCTTAGATCATTGCTCACCATTCACCATCATTTTTGTGCTTTGACTGATACTGAATTGATTGCTGTTAACTGTTTTGAATGATGCCTCTATTATATGATTCTTGGTGATTTTTGATTAGTATTGCTCGATCATAGTGCCTTAATGGTTTCTCTTACAGCTGATTCTTGTTAGTTTTTCAAACTATCATTGCTCAAATCGCTGTTCAACCATTACTTACACTTCTCTTGAGTGTTTGTTCTTTTTGCAGGCATAGAGAATGAGGCATGGGAGTTCAGAATGGATTTGGGAGCACTTCACCTTTAGTAAACCTTTTTCCCCTTTAACTCCTATATAGTATAGCATTGAGTACTTTCACCATTACAAATTTTTCTATTGATTCTGGTTGTTTCTTTACCTTATTTAGGATATTTTTCACACTGGGACGATGTGAAGTAAGTCTGAAGGAGGGTGTAATGATACTAACTACGTTTTGATGTTTTGTCTTTTTGGTGAAATTTTCAAAATTTTTGTTTTTAAATCTAGCTGAGTCTATCGAGTCGAAGGAACCATGATCAAAATTAATGATAATAATAGCCAAGTGTGGGTATGGTTTTCACTTTATCTAGATTGTTGACTCTGATGATTTGCTGAGATTAAGTTTGGAACCGCCATTACTGATTGATTTGTTTCTGAAAGTTCTGGTCTTTTGAGTTATTGATGAATTGATGCTAGCTCTGCCATGATAAGACTTAATTTGAAATCTGAATTAGTCTTGCTTATGGTGTTGATTTACTTTGAGAATTAGGTACCTTGCTCTTCAGTGTTCTGTAAAACCGACAAGTTCTTCTAGTACGGTCCGGGTCCTTTCTCTCTCTCCCTTCAAAAAAATGATAAAAACTGGTAGAAAAAGTGTTGAAAGCGTGACCTTGTAGTCCGTAGTCATTGTCGGGGCTGTTGAAAGGTAGTTAGAATAATGAAAACGCAGAATAGTGCGAACATGAAAAGAATAAAAAAAAGAAAAGAAAAACGCAGAAAAGTGTGAATCTTTAGAAAAAGAAAAAAAGAAGTGAGAAAGGGGGAAAAATGATCAAGACCGGAATTCGGTGATTGTTCTGTTTGGTATGGGTATCTCGATAGAAGAGGTGAGAATGCATGAATATGAACTTAATTGAATTTAAAGAGCTGGTTGATATGATTTGGTGCTTGATTGGTTTGTGATTTAGAGTAAGAAACAGGTTTTTAGTTTAGTGGTGGTAAACAATTAAATTAAAGTGGTTGTTTGAGATTAGTGTCTTTTGGATTTGAAACTGTACTTATGATTTTTGAGATTTTGTGAGTTTCTGTGTGGTCCTTTTCAAACCTCTTTTCCAGATTGGGTCTTGCTTTACTTGAGGACAAGCAAAGATCTAAGTCTGGGGGAGTTGATATTACTCGTTTTTTATGCATAATAGTTGACATTTTTTTTTTTTGCTATTCTGCATTATTCCAAGTGTTTTCATTGCATATTTGGTAAATTTTCAGTATTCCATGTGTTTGGGTCGAATCATAGCAAAACGGTGCATTTCAGGAAGTTTCAAAAGTTTTCAGAAGTTTTGGAAGATTTCAGAGATTGAAAGAAGAAGTGCCCGATCGGGCAAACACTTGCTCGATCGGGCAGATGTTCCTAGAAAAATACGAAGGATAAGATCGATCGAGCAGAAGAGAAGAGTCGAGCAAAAATGTGAAGTGCCTGATCGGGCAAACACTTGCTCGATCGGGTAGATGTTTCGAGAAGAAAAAGAAGTTTTCCAAATTGCAATTCAAGTCCTCAAGCCTATCAAGTTTTCCATATTTTATTATTTTACTTTTTTAGCTTATAAATACAATGTATTTTAGTCTTTTAGAACAAAAAGCTTTATTTTAGATTTTGAGAGAATTACTGAGGGAGAGGAGATTCAACCTTGTATTTGGAGAAGATTTCTGAACCTTTTTATAATATCTCTATTTGTTTTATTATGTGTTCTATAATGATTTTGATTTGTGATTTCATGTCAATGTCTGAGTAGTTCTATAGTTAGGTTTTAGGGTTTCCCAGGAAATTCAGGGTTTGATTATTAGATTTGTCAAAGGGGATAATAATTGTTAGATTCTTAGTCTAGACTTGTTATTAATGCATGAATTAGAGTAGCTAACTAGTTCGTTGATATTAGACTGATAAACACAAAGAGATTTGATTTAGAAGTTGGATCAAGTCTAGATGAATAAGTGATTTTGCTTGCGAGAGTATTGTCTTGATTGCTTATGAACAATTGAATCTGAACTATAATGCATGTTCTGATATTTAAAAGACGCCGAGAGTTTGTCTCTGATAATTTGAGCAACAGGTTTAATACTCAGAGAGGAGATTACTCCATATTTGTCTTTCATGTTGAGAACTATTTTCAAACAAAATCCCTGAATGATGAATTGACTTTCAACCCTGATTACATGTGGTTTCCCTGATGACTGACGCTTTTTTTTCATAGTTTAAACCGTTTTCTATTTATCGTTTTGATTCGCTACAAACAACCTTACTTATTTCTAGTTTAGCTTGATTTGAAACTGAAACGTTTTCTTCTGGTCTCTGTAGATTCGATACCTATACTTTACTACATTGAACTGTTCTCTGCAGTATTTGTTTTAGGATTTAAATTATAGACCTATCAACCATGGAGAAGAACTTGATACCTAAAGAGTGATTTTGAGTGTTATTGTCAAAAGTTACGAATACCACTTCCATTGATGTTGAAGGTTTATGTGGTAAGGTTTTGAGGTTTTAGATCTACTGTCTCCGTTGGTAAAAGAAGCTTTACTTTTCAATTACATTTTCGAATGGAAAATCTGCAGAGCAAGATGCTGCTAAGCTTGCAAGTTATAGATTATGAAGCTAATACATGCTTCCGGCCATCGTCTCCTCTTTCAGGGAAAGGAACTCTGTGAGATACGGGTGTAATCCTGCTTATCATCTTATCTACAACTTACTTAGTGAGGGTAATCTCCATCTATGTATCCCAACACATTACTCTCCATCGCTCTCTTTTAGGTTTAAGGTGGTTGTTACTCCCTAGCTTTGAGATCCCTCTTTCTTGGAGAATCTACTCTTCCATGAGGCCATTTACTCTTCCAGCAACTTCTTACGATGTAAAGAGCACTACTACCCTTCCTTGGGTCTATCATTACTGTCAAGTACAGTTACATCTCTCTACAGAGACCTTTTTGTTTACTGTTCCAGTTTATTTCTTCATCGTCTTAAAGATTTGCTCTGTTATAACTCTTGTTGTTTTCTGCATTTTCTGGAACTCTTATTACAGCTAGTCTAACCACAATGACACACAGAGTCTCTAGAGAGGACAAGAAAAAATTGACCTATACAAATGAAGCTCCCAGAAAATGTTCCCCAATAAGGATCCCTCAAAGTGATAATTTGTCCCTTATCGAAGAGAATAAGGTCACACTTATTGGATGGGTTACTAATCCAAGAGTACAACACCCAAAGAACTTGATTGACTACATGATCAAGCTGTGGAATCTTCAAGTTTGAGAATGAAAATGATCTTCCATAAGTACTTAAACTTGCACCTTTCCATTTCAAGAGATGATGTTTATCCTTCAAAGATGGGAACCTATTGTATCTGAATCTTTTCCAGCTATCATTCCGTTTTGGGTCAAAATATATGGAATACCTTTACACTATTGGGATGATAAAACTATCAGGACAATAGGTATGTATTTGGATCACTTAGAAGACAGGGAAGTCGAACAGGCTCGTGTACTAGTCCAAATTAATGGCCTTCAACCGTTTATTATGTCTATGCCAATTAGAATTCCTACCGGCAAGGTCACGATTGTCGAACTTAGATATGAGAAGCATGAGAAGCATTGCTTTAATTGTATTTTCCTATCAAATGAAGAACATGACTATCCTACAACAATTTCTTCATCCAGAGACCTACGTCAATTGGATATTTTGCAGCAGAAACTCTGGTTAGAATTGATGAAGATAAACGAAGATTGGCCTATCACAAAGCCGATTGTGAAGACCACATACATAATTCCTCCAGGTTAATTCTCCAAGCTTCTGAAGAATTAACATAGACAACAAGATTAATGCATACCACTCACGGGGTCATCATTCTACTAATGGTAAACGGCTCAACCCTTTCTACAGACCTTGTACCCAGTATGATAATTCATCATGGAGAGATTCAGCTACTTCCGAATTTGAATTTCACGCTAGTCGTGATGGATACCATATAAACAATTCGGGAGCATCCCGACGCTATTCTATGTCTGCTAGCGGTGTTAGAGATGATCAGGGAGAATCTTGCCCACCTATACACAACATGGCCATCAGTCTCTAACTAGGGCTCGATTCCTAATCTCACTGCTCCTACACGTCCTGGGAAGGAAATCTTGGAAGACTCAGGCTCACAAAGGTCCCGTCGACCTGCTCTCAAGAGACTTCGGGAACCTCTTCACATTAATTAATCGATCTTTACTTTACCACTCAGTTCTGGATCATATAGACTCCAAGATATTGAAGTACGATATGATTCTACTTTGGCCTTAGCCTCTGCGCCATCTCGCCTGGAACTAAGTGGCGTGCCTTCTACTTCAAAAAATATCATCAGCTCTGTTCCATTGATTATGGATTCTCATGAGGCTTGGTCTCCTCTATAAAATAGACTTGGACCAAGGCTGGGGGAAATAAGAATATCTATTCCTCCTAATGGATCTCCTATTAAAGCACCGCCTAAGAAGAAAATTTCAAAGCCGGGGTTAGTTGCTGGTCCCAAAACAAAAGCAGGTCATAAACCACTTCAATGGGCCAATTCCAAGAAATGTAGTGTGGCTCATGCTAGATGTTCTCCGAGTAAAAAAGGGGGTGAAAAATCATCATCAGTTTAACTGACCTCTATTCCTGCTCAAACTACCCTAAATACGGATCCTCTTATTCCTGCTATAGTCAAGAGAAAGGTGGATTTTTGAAATCCACCAAACCCTCTTCCTTAACTGTTATGGCATGGAACTGTCAAGAACTTGGCAACCCCTTGACAGTTAGAAGACTCTGGGAATTTCGTGATGGTTTATTTTCGGATGTTCTATTTCTTATGGAAACCAAGAACAATGATCATACAATCCTAAAGAAAATACAATAGATGGGATATGGCCATCATTTTTTTATCTCCCTAGTGGGAGCCAACTCCTTTAGCCCCGATTTGTGAGAGACTAATTTCTAGAAGACACATTAATAAAAAGAAATTAATTCATATTCTTTGTAAATCAAATTGATAGGAAAAGATAAAAAATCTATACAAAGTTAAGATAATTACATTTTTACCTGGGTAATATCCACGAACGCCGACCCGACTTGGAAGTTTTGAGAAACTAATTAAATCAAAATCGGATGACACTTTAACTAATATAAACCGAAATCAGTCGGTTTATTGAAACCAAATTAAAATTAAAATTTCAGTTTTACTTTTCAAATCCAAGTTATATCGAAAAACCCTAGTTCTCCCCAAAATCTATCAAATTATAAAGAGAAACTCAAGAGAATCCATCATCCTCTCATCGCATCCACAACAAAATTGAAAGAAAAGTCTTTGAAAAATGGTTGAAACGAGGCTAGGGGGTAAGAGGAAGGAGAATCCAACAGAGGATGAAGAGAAAAATCAGGAGAAGATAGTGAAGCCGGTTGTGAAAGTCAAGTTTGTGAGGACGGCCAAGCAGCCCTCATCGACGGCGATGATGAGAAAAAAAAATACAACCGACGTATCAGAGCCGATAAATATCCTTGTTGATGCTGCAGTGAAGATTGAAGGTGAACGAAGTGGAGTGGTAGAGAACATCTTCTCAGCTGAGTCAGTTCCATGTGATGAAGATAACGAAGGGGAGGCGACAGTCTCTGATGAAAAGAATGAATAAGGTGAAAAGGGAGAAGAAGAAGAAGAATACGGTGAGAAAGGAGAAGAAGAAGAGTCAGAGGAAGAAGTATAAGATAGAGATGATAATGCGAACGAGGAGGTCCAAAATTCAGCTGAAACAGAACATGAAGACGTAAGAAATTATGCATTGTTTTTGGTAGAAGTACTCTAGGAATATTGAGTAATACTCGGTGAATAGTAGGATAACTTAGAATTACTGGATAATACTGAAAACTTGGGAAAATTTATTTCCAGGTTTGGTGTATTAATGGTATGAATTGATGTATTTTATTAGTCTCAAGGAATATTGAGTAAAACTTGGTATAATAGTAGGAAACCATTGAATGACTAGATAATAATGAAAATCAATTTTATTGACTTGCAAGAATTTGAGGCAATCAAACCATTGAAAATGTTATTTCCTCCATCTAAGTATAGGAAACAAATCAAGATAGGGACAAAGTGTATGATATTAGATGAAATTACGACTCTTGAAAAGCTGAAACCAAAGTTGTATAATGTGGAGAGAAAATGGTTTGAGGAGCATCATCAATTCAAACACATATTCCACATGAAAAGAGAGAAGAACCACAAGTTTCAAGGCATGTGGATGTTGTTGGTTAGGACAGCTGAAACCAATAAACGGAAAGAAGTCTGGTTCATCATCAATGGCGTTCCCTTCCGTTATGGGTTGAGGTAAACACGCATTGATATCCTGATTTAATTGTTCCATTTATCCTCTCAACTACAAGGAGTGTGGTGGGAAAAAAATTGTGGATATGCATTTCAAGGTTGGAAGATGTGAAAGAGAAGTTGGTGAAAATGGAACCGCATAAAGATAGATTGAAGATGACAGTTCTTTTCTTCTTAGGTAGTGTTATTTTCGTTCAAACAAAGGTTGGAAAAGGTGCTAAAAATGTTTTGGATTTTTTTCAAAGAGCAGTAGATGATCTTGAGTTTTGCAAGAACTTTCCATGGGGGAGATATTCATATGAGTATATGTTGAAAGAGATCTCTCACACCATGGACCGTTTTTAAGGGGTGGTCCTGACGAAATCGAATACACTATGGCCTATACCAGGTTTTTGTGTCCCATTGGAGGTAAGTAAGAGAAAAAATGGCATTATCATTATTGTTGAGCATTGATTGTATTACAAAATGTAATGTTGTGTCTTGTAGATTCTTGCATTTGAGGCGATTCCTAAAATGGGAAATCTGTTTAGAGAACCTGTTGAAGGAGCTAATGTGTCGTGTCCGAGGATGTGCAAGTCCACATTCAAACCGAATGGAATGAAAGGGATGTCACTTTTGGAGATAAACAAGGAACTTGGTCACGAGACTATAAGTTCACTTATGTTTTGTTTTAGAATTTTGCAGTGTTATGATAGAAAAATAGTAGAGCTATGGTTGAAATCTTATAAAACAAAGGTAGAACAAAGCATGGCCCTCATCGGGTATTTGTATGAAATTATTGACAATAATGAGAAACAAGGATGACCAACAAGAAGAACGGGCACCTCTGTTGAATTCAATCCTTTTGTTAATACAAGGGGTGTCAATGCAGGTTAACCCNGGGTTTTGCGGGTTGTCCACAGACATTAAACTATGCAAAGCAAATAAATGTTTTACTTTTATTTCCTCATCAAATTTGATGTATAATAATATTAACCTACATTAAACTATGCATTAATATAATACCTAATGTTTGTATCAAAACCTTGTCAACAGGATTTTGCCTTAACCAATGTTACTTTCCGGATGACGGCTCAGCATGCATTTAGGCGCATAAGGATTTACTTAGTAGATCTCTACCTGGGCGTGAGCGGCTGAACACCCAAGTCGTAGACGGTCTGAGGAGAAGGTGAGCACGAGCTGAGCAAGTGAAGACTAAGTCATGACGGTTCCGAGATAAGAGGGAGACACCGAGATTGTAGGCCCAACAATCCGAGAAGATCTGAACAGCCCGAACTGGATGGAGAGAGGTATAAAAGCAAGAAGAGAGAGAATGAAATGGCATCGATTCTTCTTTGGCAAATTATAACTACTTTTTGAACTAAGATTTGGCAATCAACTAGCTGTTTTTTTACTCACATATTTAAGATCAATAAAATCTATTTTCTATATGAGTTTGTGTTGCGTCTTTTTCCTAATTTTGACAAGAACAACGAATTCCTCATTGAGATAAACTTGATAAAAATTCATTGTGGGTTTTAGCATCCACAAATTGGCGCCATCTGTGGAGAATTAAGAGTTCTTTAACGCAGGAAGGAAAACCACAGCCAAATCTGATTCCACCATGACCGAGAGCGCATCAATGCCACCTGACAGATATGCTAGCATGATTCAAGCACTCCTCCAATCCTTGCAATCCATGTCCAAAAAACTGGAGACACAAGATGCTTTGAACAAATCCTTGCTTGACCGGCTCGACCAGATGTCGAAGGAGTCCGCAGACCAAACCAAAGCAATGACCAAACGCTTAGACCGGGAAACATCTTCACAACACCGCTCGACCAAGACCTCCTCACGACGATACCCCATCTCGGGAGAACACTCCAGGAGGCTACGCTTTACTCCAACCCCGCGCTCAATCAAGACGTGAGAACGCCGCACTGACACCACAGAGACCCCGCCCAGCGTCACCTCGAAGGAGAGCAATCCAACCAAAGGGATGACCACCTCAATGGCGAAATTGAACAGCCGAGTCACACCCCAAGCCCCGAGGCCTCAGAGGACGAAAAAGACAGAACCGACTTATCAGAGGAGTCTGAGGGAGAATCAGACAGGTACGAGGAGGGCACCCGTACCCAACCTTCTCGCTCTAGCAAGCGACCTCAGCGATCGATTAGGGAGATCCAGAAGATGAAGGACTCCCTACAGGAGGCCATCCGACTAATGAACTCCAAAGTTCACCAAGCCATAAGCTCGGCACCAGAGCTGGACCGATTGATGGAAGAAACACTCTGAAGTGCGGAACCCTGGGAAAATCAAAATTCCCTTTTATGAAGGAAAGACGAATCCCATCGCGTACACGACTGCCTTCGGAATCGCAGTCGGACGAGCGCAATTCAAAAAACACGAGAAGGATGCAGGGTATTGTCAGCTGTTCAGTGAGCACCTCCAGGGACCAGCACTCACATGGTCCTCTCGGCTGCCTGAGGGTTCGATCCACAGTTTCAACCAAATGAGCCTGATGTTCTTAAGCACTACTCAGTGTACATCGAGAGGGACATCTCAGACGCAGAAATGTGGAGCATGAACCAAGGTCCAAATGAGCCCCTTCGACAATTCATCGACGGGTTCAAAGAAGTGATATCCCGAGTGGTAGTCACCGATAATGCCACCCTAAAAGACGTGGTCTAGGGAGAGTCCAAATTCAAAAACGATCTGATACTGAACTCGCCAGCAACAATCAACGATGCACTCCATAGGGGAAAGGTGTTCGCACAGATAGAAGATGATTTAATTGAAATGCGGAAACGAACCCGAGAAAAAGGTCAAGTGACTCAGGTCGCTGCCCCAAGGCGAAACCCCCCAGCAGGAAACCAAACACTATTCGCAGGGAAGCCCAAGAACGGACCTTGGAATCATCGGAAATGACATAAAGAACAAGGAAAANATTGCGAATACCATAACCAGGATGGACATTCCACTGAAGAATGCAGAAGCTTCAAGTCGTTCGTTTTCAGGAAGTACCAGTCCGAGAATTGGTGGAACCCAGCAAGGCTAAAGCAGTGAACCCCAAGCAAGGGGCAGAGGACCAGACCGAAGAGACCAACCCTCGAAACGAGACCGAGAGGAACTACCTCAAATGGCACCAACCCTACCATTCAAAAAGCGAATCAATATGATAATGGGAAATCACCAGTTTGGCCTAAACTCGGTAACGACGATCAAAGCATATGGGCGCAGGGCGCCGTCATGCGAGAAATGGCAAATCAAGCCCCTAGAGACAGGAGAGCCTATTGCTTTCAACGAGATGGACACAAAATGACTCGATATCCCTCATGCCAACCCACTAGTCATCGAGCTAATCTTAGAAGAATACGAGATCGCAACAATACTCATAGATACGGGAAGCTCGGTAGATTTGATTTTCAAAGAGATCTTGGAAAAATTGGACATAAAACTTTCGCGAATTGAGGGACCACCTGCGCTGTTGACCGGTTTCACCAGCGAGACATCCATGACGATCGGAACTATCAAACTACTAATCCACACAGCTGGGGTATCGAGGATGATCGAGTTCACAGTGATTGACAAACCTAATATACATCGCAATCTTGGGAACGCCGTGGATAAACGCAATGAAGGATGTCCCCTCTACGTACCACCAATGCGTCAAATTCCCCACTAGGAAGGGATCAAAACGATCAAAGGGAGCCAAAGATCAATCCGAGCTTGCTATCTAGCTGAACTCAAACTCAGAGAGAAGGCTTTATAGCAATACAGATTGGGGAGCCCGCCCCGCCTACAGAGCCAACAAACGAGGAACCAAAATTCGACGAAGTGACGCAGTACTGTATATACCCGGGATACCCAGAGCGTTGCATTGTCATAGGATCAAAAATTAAAAAAGTTTTGAAAGAGGAGCTAATCCTTTTCCTCAAAGAAAATAAACACACCTTCGCGTGGAACATGACGAATATGCCCGGAATAAGCTTGGACATTATGTTTCACGAGTTAAACGTGGACCCAATTTACAAGCCGGTTAAACAGAAAAAGCGCAAGCTAGGATCCGAGCGGGCTCAGGCAGTCAGAGACGAGGTGGAGAATTTTTTGGGTGCAAGCTCAATCACCAAGGTGAAATATCCGGAATGGATGGCCAACCCCGTAGTGGTAAAGAAAAATAACGGAAAATGGAGAGTATGCATAGACTTCACCGACTTGAAAAAAGCATGTCCCAAGGATAGTTTCCTATTGCCAAACATAGATCAGCTCGTCGAAGCCACAACTGGTTACAAGCTGCTCTCGTTTATGGACGCTTCTCGGGTTATAACCAGATACTCATGCACCCATATGACAGGGAAAAAACCGCTTTCACTACGGACATACGCATCTATTGTTACAAAGTAATGCCTTTTGGCTTGAAGAACGTAGGCGCAACCTACCAATGCTTAGTCAACAAAATTTTCTCGGAACAGCTGGGGAAGATGATGGAAGTCTATATAGACGACGTGCTTGTCAAATCTTCTGATGAAGACAACCATGTTGGCGACCTGCGCACCTGTTTTCAAATACTCAACACCTACAAGATGAAACTGAAGCCATCTAAGTGCACCTTTGCAGTAACCTTGGGAGAATTACTCGGCTACCTGGCGACCAAGAGGGGGATCGAAGCTAACCCAAAGCAAATCAACGCAATGTTAAGGATGTTGTCACCCAAAAACACAAAGAGAAGTAAAGAGACTAACCGGACGCATAGCCGCCCTGACTAGGTTCATATCTAAGTCCACAGACAAATGCCTTCCATTCTATAACCTAATGAAGGGAAACAAGAAGTTCATCTGGAATGAAGAATGCGAATCAGCATTCAAAGAGTTTAAAACCTACCTTATGACACCACCAGTTCTTTCAAAGCCGCAGGAGGGAGAAATTTTTAACATTTACATCGCGGTGTCGTGTCATGCAATCAGCTCAGTTCTTGTACGTGAGGAGCTAGGCAACCAGAGGCCAATCTTCTACCTCAGCAAAATCCTAGACGATGCCGAGATCAGAATACCTAACTATAGAGAAATTGGCCCTAGCTGTGGTGCACCCAGCAAGAAAATTATGATTCTATTTCCAATCGCACTTGATTGTTGTGTATTCAAACCAGCCGCTACGTACGATCCTACATAGTCCAAACCAGTCGGGAAGACTCTCCAAATGGGCCTTCGAGCTCAGCGAGCATGACATAAAATTCAAAAGCAGAACTTTTGCAAAATCTCAAGTCTTGGCAGATTTCCTGTTAGAGCTACCGTTAGAGATGGATACGGCAGTAAAACCAGACAAAGCAAAGTGGTCACTATACGTAGATGGGGCAAGATCGAAACATGGTTTCGGAAAAATTTATTGAGGAATACAATGCCAACCCAGATCCTGAGGACGTTAAAGACAAAGTAATTACAATGGAAACAGACGAGGTCGAAGTTGAAATAGACTAGAGAGTCGAGATACTCGCGTACATAACATACGGGATCTTGCTACCAAAGAAATGGGATGCCAGGAAACTCAAAGACAAAAGTGCTAGATACACTCAGTTAGACAGAAACCTCTACAACTGGAGTGTACACGGCCCGCTACTAAAGTGCATATTCGGACACAAGACAAAGAAGATAATTAGGGAGGTACACAATTGAGCATGTGAAAACCACTCAGGTGGCAGAGCACTAGCATTCAAGATAAAGCGATATGGATACTACTGGCCAACCATGATCACGGACTACGAATAGTATGCCTTGAAATGCGAGAAATGCCAAAAAGCACACGCCTTTGATATGCAGGTCGATCGAGGAGATGCAGTCCATCACAGCGCCATACCTGTTTATGAGATGGTCCATGGACATAATTGGCCCAATGCACATGTCGATACAGAAACGTTTCCTCCTCTTCCTAACAAATTATTTTTCCAAATGGATAGTAGCCGAATCATTCGCTAAAGTCAAATCCGAGAACATGGAATCCTTCATATGGAAGAACATAATTTGCCGACATGTGATACCCTATGAAATCCACACCGATAAAGGCCCCCAATTTTCCTTAGATAGATTCAAAGACTTCTACGAACGAATGTGCATAAATTTAACATTCTCAACACCGTACTACCCACAGGCAAACAGCCATGCCGAGGCCGCTAACAAAACAATCTTGGATGGATTAAAGAAGAGACTAGATGCCAAAAAGGGTAGATGGGCAGACGAATTAGAGGGGGTACTCTGGTCTTACCGACCGACACCCAGAAGAGGAACCAACGACTCACCTTTTGCTTTAGTGTACGGAACCGAGGCAGTAATACCAGCTGAGACTGAAGTCCCCTGCCTCAGATTTGAGCTGGTACCTCAGAACATGGATCAAAAAAATCAGATGCTCATAGACATAGCCGACACCGCTGACGAAAGGAGAGACCATGCGACGATAAGATTGCAATACTACTATAACACCGCAGCACGATTCTATAACAAGAAGATCAGGATGAGACGGTTCGCCGAAGGAGAGCTGGTGCTATGGGAAGTATTCCCCGCAAGAGCAGAAAAGAACGCAGGAAAGCTAGGAATCAAATGGGAAGGACCATACAAAATATCAAATATCACCAAACCAGGAGTGTACGAACTAGAGGACACAGAAGGAAACGAGGAGAGACACCCTTGGAACGCTCATCACTTGAAAAAATATTTTTGTTGACGACTAGTAAATTCTTTTCATGTTGTTTTCACGCATAATTTTACTTTTTAATCAGTGAATGACCTTGGCTTGATCCCCACCAGCGGGGTACGTAGGCAATTACGCTCAGGAATTCAGCTGTTGTTATTAATTATTTCGATTTTAAGCCCTCTCTTTCTTTATAAAGTTTTCTCAAAAAATGGGGGAGACGTATTCTTCCTTTGCACTCCGACCCAGCACACCCTCTCCTTCTTTATTAATTTTTCTCAAAAAATGGGGGAGACGTATTCGTCCTTTGCACTCCGCCCAGCCCGCCCTCTCCTTCTTTATACATTTTTCTCAAAAAATGGGGGAGATGTATTCGTTCTTTGCACTCCGACCCAGCCCGCCCTAGGGTTAAAGGGGTAAGGTCAGACAATGCTCCAAAACTCAATGTTACCACCTTTTATCAATCTAAAGGCATTGTGCCATTCCAATCTTGTCCTGAAACTCCACAACAGAATTCTATGGTTGAAAAGAAAACAACAGCATATCCTAAATGTTGCTAGATCTCTTTTCTTTCAATCACATATACCTCTTCCTTACTAGGGTGACTGTATTTTAGCTGCAGTTCATCTTATTAATAGGTAACCAGCTCCCATTCTAAATGATACATCACCTTTTGAGTTCTAATAAAGAAGTTGCCTGATTACAATCAATTGAAAACCTTTGGTTGTCTTTGTTATGCCTCAACCTCACCCAAGAGTAGACATAAGTTTGTACCTAGAGCTCGTGCTTGCATTTTACTAGGATATCCTCCTAGTTATAAAGGTTTTAAATTGGTTGATCTAGAAACAAATGCAATTTTCATATATAGAAATGTACAATTTCACGAGTAGCTATTTCCTTTTGCTAAATCAGATGAATTTTATCTTGATCACACTTTCTTCTATGATTAGACAATCCTATGACTCATCTTGATCCGGAGGATGTATCATCTGATACACCTTCTTATGTAGCAATCGAGCCCACTGCTGATTCTACAACTGATGTCACTGAGTTTTCTTTTCATACATCTCATAGGAGTCGTAAAACACCAGCTTATTTTCAATATTATTACTGCAATGTAGTAAAGTCTTCAACCTTTCATCAGATTTATAAATATCTCTCATATGAAAAATTGTCATCTTCCTACCATTCTTTTCTTTTTAGCCTTGATAAAGAACAAGAACCCAAGACTTTCAATGAGGCAAAGAAACATGATGTGTGGTGTAAGGCTATGGATTCTGAAATAGCAGGTATTGAGAGGACTCACACTTGGACTATGTGCTCTCTTCGTGATAATAAGATCCCTATTGCCTGTAAATGGTTGTTCAAGACCAAATTCAATGTTGATGGGAGTGTAGAAAGGTATAAAGCCAGACTTGTGGCTAAAGGTTACACACAACACGAGGGTATTGACTACAATGATATTTTCCCCTGTTTCCAAACTTACCTCTGTCAAAATACTTTTATCCTTAGCTATAATTCACAAATGGACTTTACATCAACTAGATATCTCCAATGCTTTCTTAAATGGGGACATAGATGAAGAAATTTATATGAAATTGCCTCTTGGATATATTTCCAAACAGGGGGACTTACCTCCCAATGCTATTTACAGACTTAACAAGTCTTTATATGGATTAAAGCAGGCTTCTCGACAGTGGTTCATCAAATTCTCTACTACTTTACATAGTTTGGGTTTTCATAGAACTCATTCTGATCATACTTGTTTCTTGAAATTGACTGACACTTCTTTTCTTTGTGTATTGGTGTATGTGGATGACATCATCATTGCAAGTAATAATGATGAAGTTGTTGGAAATTTCATGTCACAATTACATGCCTTTTTATAGCTCAGAGATCTTGGTGCACTAAAGTACTTTCTGGGACTAGAGGTTGCAAGATCTGATTATGGTATTCATTTGTGTCAGATGACATACGCATTGGACCTGTTGGATGAAGCTGGAATGTTGGGATATAAGCCTTCTTCTGTTCCCTTAGATCCTTTTATGAAATTATCTCAAGACAATTCAGGGGAACTAGTGGGTGCTGAAGCTTATAGACGCTTAATTGGTAAACTCATGTTCTTGCAAATCACAAAATCTGACATTGCATTTGCAGTCAACAAACTTAGTCAGTATAGTAAAGCTACCAAGCGGCTTCATTAATAGGCAGTTCTGAAGATTCTTCACTACATCAAAGGTACAGTAGGTCTTGGCTTGTTCTATTCATCATCCTCTGTTCTCCAGTTGTAGGCCTTTGCATATGCGGATTGGGACTCATGTCTAGAAACTCGTAAGTCTACTTCAAGTCAATGTATGTTTCTTGGCTCCTCTTTGATTTCCTGGAAGTCTAAAAAGCAACAAACAATTGCTAAGTCCACTGTAGAAGCTGAGTATAAAAGTTTATCTACTGTTGTTGATGAAATTGTGTGGTTGACTAACTTTCTTAGTGAGTAGCAAGTTTCTTTAGTGCAACCTACTCTTCTCTTTTGTGACAATCATACATCTATACATATAGCCAGTAATCATGTTTTCATGAGAGAACAAAGACTATAGAAATGGACTGTCATTGGGTGCATGAGAGGTTAGTTCAAGGTCTTTTCAAATTACTTCATATTTAGATATGTTTTGTAGGTTGCATATATTTTCACCAAACCATTATATCCTACACATTTTTATGGTTTTGTTGGCAAGATGAGTCTACGAAACATCTTTAGCTTATTTTTAGGGGGACTATTATATTTGATAAGATAGTTTCTTTCTATTGAATTGGTGTGTGTGAATTGGTGAAATAAACCAATGTTGATTTTATAGATTAGTTTTTGGTTTGGATTTGGTTTAGGCCTTTTATTTGTATATAAACCCCCAATTGTAATTCATTTGAAATTAATAAGAGAGATTTTATTTGGTAAAATATCCACAAAGTGCTATCTATAGAAAAGCTGTCCAGCATTTATTGCCTCTTCTGTGCATGTTCAACATTTACTTGCCTTGTAAATGATGATCTCTTGCATGTTGAGTATTTTGAATTAAAGGATCCTCTTCTAAGCAATATAAATAAGTAACTTGTTCTCTCTAATAATTAAGGAAATAAAATCTTCTCTCTCTTCTTCTTCTTGTCTACAAATCTCTCTCTCTCTCTCTCTCTCTCTCTCTNCTCTCTCTCTCTCTCTCTCTCTCTCTCTCTCTCTCTCTCTCTCTCTCTTCACAAAAATTACATGTTATCAGAGACTTGTTGCTCCTAAACCTCGTTTTCTCTTTCGCAAAACTACTCTAAGATTCTGTTCCGTTTATTCTCTCGGTTTATATTTCTCAAATTTCTCAAGTATTTTTCGAAATGGAGCAAAGCAAGCCAGTAGTCATTCCCGTCACTCTTAAGGGTGTAAACTACCATCTATGGTCCAGACTGACTAAGAATGTCCTTTGTGGAAGATGTTATGGTCGCATGACACTGATAGTGAAGCACCAAAACAAACTATCCAAGGAGAAGATGGCAAGAAGATTGTGGTGGTAAATGAAGGAAAACAGAGTCAAGATGACCTCATGGTGTTGTCTATCATCTAGAGCTCACTTGATATCCTCATAATGGAGGCTTACACCTATTGTGATATAGCAAAGGAGTTAAGGGATATTTTACAAAAGTTTTATGGAAACATTTCCAACCTTAGTAGGGTCTTTGAGGTGAAGAAGGCCATCAACAGCGTGAACCAAGAGGATGCAGACTTCACAACACACTTTGGGAAGTTTAGAGCTCTTTGGGCAGAGCTAGAGATGTTGAGGCCAATCACAACATATCCAACAACCGTGAATGAAAGACGTGAGAAAGACAAAGTCTTTGGGATACTTCTCACTCTTAATCCGGCTTATAATTTATCTTATCAAGCATATTTTGAGGGCTAGGAAGTTACCAAGCCTATAGGAGGTGTGTTATAAAATACAAAAAGAGCAAGGGTCTATTGATCTATTTGAAGGAAAATGACACCTCAACTTAGCCAACAAAGGTGAGATGGCATCTGCTAACAAGGCTCACTTCAAATCTAAAAATAGGGAAAATGTGTGATTTGTGAGCTTTGCAAGAAAGGTTGCCACATGAAGAACCAATTTTGGATCCTTCACCATCACCTTAGACCACCATCAAATTTTAACCAAGTTAGAGCGCATCAAGCTATTCACCAAAATGTCCAGCAAATGGCTCAACCAACGCAACAACAATGTGAAGGAAATGTCATGATTCTACTGCACACATTATTGGAACCACCTCTCGGCCATCTTAGGATGATACATTCATCTGCAAGTTATAAATTGAGGCTCTCATAAATGCTCTCAATGCAAATTATGGTAACATTAGTAGTAATATTCATAACGCTTTAAAATCTCTTCATTGCACATCACAAACTGCTAGGCCATTTATTGATTCAGATGCTTCTCACCATATGATTAGAGATGCTAAACTGATTAGTAATGTTCAACCTGCCTTAGGAAGTGTTGTGATAGATTATGGTGATAAAATACCAATTAAGGGCATAGGAAATTTGAAATTATTTGACAAAGAGTCTGAACCCCGTTACATGCCTACCTTTACATCTAATTTGCTCTCGGATAAAAAGGCTATTATTGACCTTAACTGTAATTTTAATAAGGTTCATTTTCAAGATATTAAGACAAGTAATATGATTGGAAAGGGTGTGAACAAAGGAGACCTTTATTTGTTAGAAGACACCAAACTTAGATCTGATTTTCGTACAGCTTCTACTTATGATTCTGCTTTAGATTCTAATTTATTATGGCATGCTAGATTAGATCACCCTCACTCTCGTGCCTTGTGGGTTGATATTGCCTAATTTGTTTTTTAAATGATAGTTGTGAGGCTTGTATCCTATCCAAACATTGCAAGTCTGTTTTTTCAGAAGTCAATGACTACATATGAGCATTGTTTTGATAGTTGGGGTTGATATTGCCTAATTTTTTTATTTTAAAAATGATAGTTATGAGGCTTATATCCTAGGCAAACAATGCAAGTTTGTTTTTCCTTAAGTCAATGACTAAATATGAACATTGTTTTGAGTAGATTCATTATGATGTGTGGACTTCCCCTTGTGCCTCTAGAGAAAATCATAAATATTTTGTCGTTTTCATAGATGAAAAATCTAAGTATAAATGGTTGACCTTAATTCAATCTAAAGATGGGGTGCTAGAAGCTTTTATGAATTTTTAAAGTTATGTTACTAACCATTATAATGAAAATATTAAAATCTTTCGGTCTGATAATGGTGGAGAATACCCAAGCCACACATTCAAGAATCATCTAGCCAAACATGGAATCATTCACCAAACTAGCGGAAAGGAAGAACCAACACCTCATGGAAGTTACAAGAAATATGATGTCTCACACTAATGTTCCAAAGAGATTTTGGAGTGATGTTGTTGTCTTAGCATGTTATCTTATCAATCGAATACGAACCAAATTTCTTCATGACAGCTCTCCATTCGAGGTATTAACAAAGACTAAGCCATCCATTGATCATTTGCGTGTGTTTGGGTGCTTTTGTTTTATCTTGATTCCTGGTGAACAAAGAAACAAATTAGAAGCCAAAAGTGTCAAGGCTATGCTCATAGGATCCTCAACCAACCAGAAAGGATACAAATGCTATGCACCAGAGTCAAGAAAGGTTATGGTCTCAAGAGATGTTAAGTTTGTGGAATCAAAAGGGCATTATGATGAGAAGAGTTGGGAAAACCTTAGAGACCTCTCTCATACTCCCTCGAATAGGAAAAAAACTTGAGGATAATCTTAGAGAATCTTGGTATTAGCCAACCAAAGGCAAGGGATGAAGCAAATAAACAACTTACCCAAGAAGCTGAACCTGTTGAAGAAGATTTCCACCTTGATCATGAGTGGGAAACCAACTAGAACGAAAGCATCAAAAAGATTTTGAAGTTCATGATCAAAGTGAAAATAAAAAAGAAGAAGCAAACCAATAAGAACAATCTCAAATAAATGAGAATGAGAATGAGAATGAGAATGAAGAAAGACAATCACAATCTCTAAGAAAAAGTACAAGAGTGAAGAAACCTTCTCATTAGGTGAATGACACTCTTTATTATAATGCCAATACAATAGCTTATCCAATCCAAGCCATATGCTCCTTAGCACAATTTTGAGAAGAGCATCAACTCTTCATGAGTAACTTGGATCAGAAGTACATACCAAAATCATATGAAGAGGAAATTAAGGTTGATGAATGGAAAGAATCTGTTGGTCATGAAACCAAGGCCGTGATCTACAATGACACTTGGTATGAAGCTGAACTTCCAAAAGACAAGAAAGTAGTGGCTAAGCTACATGCTATAAGGATCATTCTCTCTTTAGCTGTTAACTTGAAATATGCAGGCCCGGTCCGGGGCATAGGCCACATAAGCCTAGGCTTAGAGCCCAAGGTTAATTGGAAAATTGTTTAGGGACTAGTTTTTTTTCTAAAAAAAATTTTATACTATAAAAGACACAAATATTTTATTTTATATTAGGGCATCTTAAACCTTTGGACCGGGCCTAGAAATATGATATATGGAAAAGGAATGTGAAGAATGCATTCCTGCAAGGAGAGCAAGATGATGAAGTCTACATGCGTCCCCCTCAAGGTTTAAAGCATTTGGTAAAGCAGAAAATTTTCTAAGACTCGAGAAGGCTATCTATGGGCTGAAACAATCCCCAAGATCTTGGTATCACAAGCTTACCACTCCCATAAATGTGAGAGGATTTAGGCGATCTGAGGCGGACCACTCTCTATTCACCGTCACCAAACCAACAAGGTATAGTTGTCCTTCTTGTGTATGTTTATGATATCATCATCACAAGAAGTGACAAAGAAAGTATACTGGAAACGAAAGCTTATTTAAAATTTGTATTTGAGATTTAGGATCTGGGTAAACTAAAGTACTTTCTTGGATTTAAGTTTGTTGCTCTAATGAGAGGCTCTTTTTATCCTAAAGAAAGTACACACTTGATCTCTTGAATAAAGCATGTATGATAGGAGAGAAACCAGCTAAGACACCATTGGAAGATGGCTATAAGATCTTGCGTGAAGGAAAATATAAAGACACACCATTTGATTATCCAAAATAATATAGACGACTAGTTGCTAAGCTCATATATTTAACCATTACTAGACTTAATATATATATATATATATATGTTTTATTGTGAATCAGGTGAGCCAGGATATGAAAGTGCCTAAGGTTCATCACTAGAAAATGGTGGAAAATATAGTCAAATACTTTAGTGGAGCTCCTGGACAAGGAGTATGAATGAGATGTAATGACAACACAGAAATAGTTGGATATTGTGATGCGGATTGGGCTGGAGATAAAAATGATAGGAAATCAACTAATAGCTATTGCACATTTATTGGAGGCAATCTTGTCACTTGGAAGAGCAAGAAACATAAGGTTCTGTCTTGTTCAAGTGCTGAAACCGAGTGTAGGGCAATGAAAAAGTTATCCACTGAGTTAGAATGGATCAAAGAAATCTTCAAGGATCTAGGCATTGAATCCAACACTCCTATCATCATTCATTTTGACAACCAAGATGCCATCCACATTGCTTCAAATTTAGTGTTCCATAAGAGGACCAAACACAAAGAGGTGGATTGTCACAAGGTCAGGCAGTTGGTGGTACAAGGAGTTATTCTTCGATGTTATACAAAAAGTGAAGATCAACTTGCAGATGTGTTCACCAAGACAGCAAGAATAAAGACTATTGGGTCCATACACTCACGGGTTGGACTCGTTCATCTCTCACCAAGCGGTTGATCTTCTTAAAAGTGGAGTCTCCACTATTTTTCCCTTAGTAGGATTTTGTCCCACTGGATTTTCCTTACTAAGGTTTTTAATGAGGGAGATCTTCATTGTTTACAAGCTTAACTAGTTCCTATGGCCAACCTTGAGGGGAGTATTGAGATGAAGAACTAAAGAGAAGAAGTTATCCATATGTTCCTATCCATAAAAAGTTATCCACATCTATCCATCCAAGAGAAGTTAACCACATGTACCCATCCATGAGAAGTTATCCATAAAGTGCTGCATGTTCAACATTTTATTGCCTTGTAAATGTTGATCTCTTGCATGTAGAGTATTTTGAATTAAAGGATCCTGTTGTAAGCAATATAAATATGTAACTTATTCTCTCTAATAATTAAGGAAATAAAATCTTCATTTTCTTCTTCTTCTTGTGTACAAATCTCTCTCTCTCTCTCTCTCTCTCTCTCTCTCTCT
>OVBE01003993.1:0-24961 GCA_900406425.1 Iberis pinnata | reverse complement strand
ATGGTTCCTGATTAATGAATGTTAAAGGGATAAACGAATTTGAATGCATTGTGGAAGTTGGAATTGGTCTGTGATGAACTTTGATGAGTATGGCTAAAGTTTTTAAGTAACATGAAATTAGGATTGCATTCTAGAACTAGTAACTAGGACATTAACATTACTTGTGTTTGCAGCATGTTTTGGTTCTGAGTTCCCACTTTCAAACCTCACTCCCATACTTCTGAATTACTTGCTTGAGGGCAAGCAAGGATTTAGATTGGGGGAGTTGATGACTCTGAATTTTCATTGATTTTACATATCAATTAGCATCAATTTTGAGGTTTAAAGATGTGCATACATCACAATTATAATTTATTTTAGTAAGTTTATGATTTTTAGGACTTTTGCATTAGAATTTGCATATACACGCATTTTGGAGATTTTTCAGGACTTTCAAGAGTTTTCAGGAAGGAATTGTGAGATTTCAGAAAAGCAGCACTTAACATTGAATGTAGCAGCACTTAACGCGGAATGGACTGGATCTACCTTATGACCAAAGCAGGATCGATCTCATCACATGCCTGGATCAATCTAGCCTCTTCTCAAATCGATCCCACTGCCTCTTTTAGATCAATCTCACGACTCCACCTAGATCGATCTCACCATCCCATCTGGATTGATCTGAGATCAATCCCAACAGCTCCAGATCAATCTCAGCACCAGCTCCAGATTGATCCCATCTTAGACTGGATCGATCTCTCTCTCTCTCTCTCTCTCTCTCTCTCTCTCTCATTCAAGGAACCTACAAAGTCTCAAACAAAGCTAAGGAAGTGCATGAAATTGAAGCAAGACTAAGAGGAAAACAAGGCAAGATCGATCTCAACTTTCTCTGGATCGATCTCAGGCCCTCAATGCTTGGATTGACCCTAATCTCAGACGCACCTTATACGCATCTCAGTTGGATCGATCTCATGCAAGCGTTCCTAGCTCAGATCGATCACGCACTTACCAACTCGAAGTAAAACACGCTCCGACCCGACCAACTCAAATCTGGATACCACCTGAATCAAGGCCCAAGATCCAAGACAATGATTAGCATTTTGTCTTTAGTGTGAATTAGGACTCTGAACACTATAAAAGCCCTTATTCGCCTCCATTTTCAACAAGCTTAGTTTTCTTTCCTTTTTAGGTTTTAGTCTTAGGTTTTATTTTTCTTTTGTTTTTCTTCATGTTCTTGGTGTAAAAACCAGATTTCTTTCAAGTTCTTAGTTAATCTTCTGTTTTTCTTTTGATTTCTTGTGTAGCTTTAGGTTGTTGTTTAGTTTTTCCATCTCTATATTCGTTTTAAGCATTAATCTCCTGTTTTAGTGTACTATTTTATTGTTGTTCTTCATTTCTGGATTTGTATTCTTGTTGTTCTTCATATGTTTTTACTAGATCTGCATGTTTACCTTTGAAGTTATGTTTTCTGTTTCATCTGCTTCTACACCCATGAGTAGTGAGTAGTCATCTAAGTTCTCGAGGATGGGGGTAGACTAGGGTTGGTGTTATAGGGTTTACCTTAGTACCTAAGTTGTTTGTTCTTAGATCCCTTCTATTTCACCTGTTCGTAATGCTGATTGTATTTCTACCGGGAAGAGACTGAAAACCCGCCGTTAGGCCCTTCAACACCGGAAGGTGAGTCATTGAAGGTGTCCGGGCCTAGGTGATTTCAGAGATTCATTTTCCCCTTCTAAGGTATTAGATTTTTGGGAAGCTTATTGACTATAGTAGTTGTTGTTAATGCCTGTTAGGTTGTCACCGTCTATGATGGCAGTTGAGTCTGTGACTGCTTGGCTTAAGGTTGATTGCTAAGGAATTAGAATTGATTCCATATATTGCTACTGTCTAGGGGTTAGGTCATTGTATGAGGTATGTTAGGTGCTTAGGTAACCCAAGATAGATCCTTCGTCAATTACCCTTTCTCCTCAGGAACTTCTCCTCAGGAACTGCTTTACATTGCTTACATCCTTTACCATCCTTGCTTTTATTGTGTTTTTACATTTGAGTCTTTGATGCTCTTTTCTATCTTTATGCATTTTATGTTCATTGCACTTAGGACCTTTTAGCAACAACCCCTTTTAACAGTTAGCTTGAATTTAAAGCATCCATCTCATTCCAGATTGCTTAGTGCATTCCCATTATGGATTGACAACCCATCTATACTACAACGATGGGTAATTGATACCCAGTATGACCTAAAACATCCTACTATCACAAAACCCCATTAATCTTTATTGTGAGGTCTTTTCGGAAAATGCATACATGGTCAAAAACCCATGTAATAGAAGTCGAAAGACATTGAAATATCCCCTTAGAGTTGGCCTCATTTTAAGGTAAACACGCTTAGGTGGGGAAATGTTTAGAATATGGTATAAGTTTGGGGGAATAACAGAAAAACGTGTAGTAGTTTTGAAAAAGAGTATTGAAATAAGCCTAAGTAAAAGAAACTCTAAGAGTATCAAAGATGACAAAGGGTTTGAAAAGGAAAAGAATGAGAAAAGGTCTAATCCTCCCTAGATAGTTAATAAAATCAACAAGAAAAAAAATCAATGTCTAACAGGGAAAAGGAAGACTAAGTGCTAATTGTAAATGAATAAAAGAAACAAGAATGCTCCTAGTAGTTTGGTAATCAAAAGAAAAAGGCTAATGTTTTGGATAGAAAGAGTTTGAAAAGATATGAAGATTTGGTGGTTTGGTTTCTAAGTGAAAAACAATGTGAAGCATGTGATAGAATATGAACATAAAAGGGATTTGGGTAGAGCGCTAGATGAGGTAAAAGCCTTGTATGCATCAATTGTTTGACTCTATCTTGATTTTGCCTAATTTTTTTACATTACTCTTTTAAGAGAAACCATTTTGAAATGTGAGAAACCACTTCAAACATCAAAAATTCCCTAAAGCCGAACCAAATGGATTAGATTTCTCTTCCATAAGTGAGAATGCACTAGAATGACCAATGAATGTAGGAAATTGATGACTAGGATGGCTTGATGATACTTCACTTTGATTGCTAAAAGTTGGTTTTTGTGATGAGTATGTAGAAGCACATTTAATAATTGTGATCCATGCATCATTTTACTAGTTTTTAGGATGGTACAGTTAAAGCATTACACTCAAGTTTTGGTTATGAGTTTCAACTTTCAAACCTCTTTTTCTCAGTTACCTTTGTGCCTTGTTTGAGGATAAGCAAATGATAAGTTTGGGGGAGTTGATATGTTATGTTTTTGGTGCATTATAACTCTTGTTTAGCATCCATTCTAGGTAGATTCACGTGCATATAGGTTGGTTTAGCATGCATTTACATTGCATTTCATATTATCATGTGATAAAAGTGGAGTAACCGAAAGCTTGGATCAAGGAGCTCAAAAGATTCAAGAAAAGGATGAAAACATAGTAGGATCAGTTTGCCAGATCGGACAAGCTATTACCGATATGAAGATTTGAAGAAATTAGAGGCATGGATCGGCCTGGTGGATGGGTTTACATAGACCAATCCTCAAATGATTCAAAAACCCAGGGGGCGGGATCGGTCTAGTGGATCGGTCAAGCCAAACCAATCCAAGACCATCTTAATCAACATTTTGAGTTGTCCTTTTAGTTTAAAACCATTTTCAATTGGGTTAACCTAATACCATTTTAAGGATACTATTTAAGGTTTTAGACCTAATTTTTGGACCATGTTCTTTATGCTCTAATCTTTTTTCCTTTTAAGAACACTTTTGTAAACATTTGAATTTTGGCTTATTTTGAGTGTTGATATTCTTCTATTTTCTGTTTCTAATCATGATTCTACACATTTTCATCACTAGAACTTGTGTTTTATCTATGATTAGTGAGTAGTTCATTCCTAAGTAAATGTGTTAGGTAGATTAGGATGATTAGATAATTGAATATGATGGTTAGGAGTTGAATAGCTTATATCGTCATTCAATAGGTGTGCATAATACTAGATTTGACTTGATCACTCAAGTTTAGATCATAGGATGAATTGTGCCCGAAAGCTGTTCGATGAAATTTCTGAACCAACTATTGTGTGCTAAATGTCACTACCAAGAGATTTTTTTTAGTTAGTTTAGTGGTTTATCATGAATTATAACTTATTGCCTCTAGATTGTGTAATTATCCAAGAGATTGTTTGTAGTTGCATGATTAAGAGAGGGATTAGTGTCATAAGAGTGAATTAGTCAAATTAAGGGAATTCTAGACAAAGATTAGCACTAGAAAATGAGTATTAACATCATAGGATGTCATTTGATCACCCGAATCAATTTTCTTTGCCATTTGCTTAGCTTTTTATATTTATTTCTAGTTTGATTTTTAGATGACTTTTCTTAATTTTTGTTGACTTTTGTTGTTTTGACTTTTTGTTGACTTTTATCTCTTTTATGCTTTATGTTTATTATGTTGTTAGCTTTAAACCAATCACCTATTACGCCATAGATTGGATGAGATTCTCATATGTTTTACTGATTTCATCACCCTGATTTGGATTGACTCTCAAACCAAAATTTACATGACCTTTAATTTTATCAACTGAAAGACTTGGTATGATATCTAGTTAACAAATATTTTATGAACAACAAACACATGAAGGAAAATGTGGTTTGGTTGTCTATGGATTAATTTTCATCGAGTAAACAACGTGTTAATAGTATTCTGTTAGTAAGATGAATGCTTGGTCTTACATATTGTTATGGAAGGTGGACATATTAATTATTGATAGTCATTGTAAACATGAATTGTGAAGGTTTACACGATTCGAGTCTTATATGCCTCTGAAAAGTACCCATATCCAAAAAGTTCAACTTAAAGTAAAACGAACGAAGATTCATGTCCAATGATCCTAAATTTCTGTATCCGATAAACAGAAACCAAACAAGTAATGAACCAAAAACGAGTGCGTATGAGAATTACTTGAAAAAAATTATATACATGCGATATTAATACACATTAGTCGCAACATAACATTATCTACGTGTTCTGACAAAATAGTTTCAGATTTTTGTGTAAAAGCCGTTAATCTTATTCCTCAATATAATTCTCTTTTTATACAATTATGTACCAGCTGCCCTAAACCTTAACCAATCATCATTAAGTATTCTCACTAATTACACAAATAGGAAACTATCCAAAATATATCAGTATATATTCCAATACCCCCCCCTCCTGATCAAGGTGGAGCATGGAGGTTCCAAATGCCCAGCTTGGATTGTAAAGCTTCAAACTCCGATCTTCCTAATGCTTTAGTGAGGATGTCGGCTAGTTGTTCCTTGGTTGTAACATGGTGCGGTTTGACTTCACCTTTAAGTATCTCATCTCGCAAAAAATGACAACCAACCTCGAGGTACGTGGTGCGTTAATGCAAGACCGGGTTGAACTGATGTGAATCGCGGACTAGCTGTCACAATTAATGGACATGGGTTGTTGATGATGAAATCCGAGATCAAAGAGTAGCTGCTTGATCTACTTTAATTCCTTTGTAACAGCATTCATAGCCCGATATTCGGCTTCGGCGGAGGAGCATGAGACGGTTTTCTGTTTCTTTGTCTTCCAAGAAATTGGAGAGGAACCGCGTTGGACGAACCACCCAGTTAGTGACTTCCCAGTGACTGGACATGTTGCCCAATCCAAATCACACCATCTGGTGAGATGTAAAGGAGAGGCAGCCCGTAATAATATCCCTTCCCAATCGTTCCCTTGATATAGCAGACGACTTTTAACGCAGCTTGCCAATGAACCTGAAGTGATGTTTGCATGAATTGAGATAAGATGTGTACCGCATAGGTGAGGTCGGGTCTAGTTGCTAGCAAATATATCAAGCGGCCAACTAGCCGAGTAAACTGTTGTGGATCTTCAAGAGGTGGATCGGTTGCTAAAGCAAGCTTGTGGTTTTGATCAATAGGAGAACCAGCTGGTCGAGAGCCAAGAAGTCCGGCTTCGGTGACAATATATGTCGCATATTTTATTTGAATAGATAGATGCCTTCTTTGTTCCTTGCCACTTCTAATCCCAAAAAAATATTTGAGATATCCCAAGTCTTTCATATGAAAGCATGTAGCCAAATAGTTTTTGAAGTCCTGTATGTGAGCAGGAGAATCTCCTGAAATAATAAAATCATCCACATAAACAAGAAAACGAAACTATAGTTTGAGTTAGAGAGAACATAAAAGAGTAGTCGGATCTTGTTTGTTTCGAATCGTAATCAATAAGAACATCAACGAGCTTAGAGAACCAACATCTCGGAGCTTGTTTGAGACCATATAATGTGTTTTGAAGCCTGCATACACTAGTCTCTTTAGGTGAAGTAAAGTCTCTTTAGGTGAAGTAAAGCCTAGTCTCATTATCATGTTTCACCGCGAAGTAGAGAAACATTCTCACTGTTGTCCTTTTGGTGATTGTCAAGAACCACAAGACGAGCTTTGTGTCTCTCTATTGAACCATCCGATCGTAGCTTAACCGTGAAGACCCACTTTCATCCAAGAGCCTTTTTCTCACAAGGAAAGGCAGTGAGTTCCCATGTGTTATTCCTCTCTAAAGCTTCGATTTCATTACCCATAGCTTTGCACCAAACCTCGTGTAACATGGTAAGTGGATAAGGCAAACCTGAGGGTTGTTTTTCAGAGAGAGGTGACGAGAGAGAGGGAGGTGACAAGACTTGTACACTACCCACAAGAAAATCTTTAAGCCGAACACTTCTAACTCTTTGTCTCGGCGGGAGTTGTCGTGTTGGAGGTGCCGTAGCTGTTGCGACGGACTCATTAGTGGCTAGAATGTTGTGTTACTGCTCGAGTATAGGATTCATAGTAGGTTGTGGTGGCTCAAGATTAGTTGCCGGCATCTACTCTTGTAGTTGTAACGTAGGTCCAGCAGTAACTGGATCATTATCAGAGACAATCCCAAAGGTTGGTGAAGTTGTGACTGATTCGGTAAGTGGACTTGAGAGTAATGGTGAGTGCATAGGAAACGTTGCTTCGTTGAATATAACATCCCGTGATACAAAGATTATCTCTTTCTCCAAGTAATATAATTTCCATCATTTTTTCTCGTATGGATAACCAAGAAACACACACCGGCGACTCCGACTAGCAAATTTATCACCACGGTGGTGAATATTATGAGCATAGGCAAGACACCCAAAGACCTGAAGATGTGTGTAAGATGGTGGTTTTTCGTAGAGTTTTTGAAACGGTGTCAAACCATTTAGAACCGAGGATGGCGTGCGGTTGATCAAATCCCCCGCTGTGAGAATGCATTCTCCCCAATATTCAATCGAGAGATTTGCTTAAAATCGTAATTCCCGAGCGAAATTTAGAGTATGCCAATGTTTTTTTCCGCACGTCCATTTTGTTGCGGTGTATAAACGCATGAACTCTCATGTATGATCCCACGTTGCTGGAATAATGACGTAAAAGCCATAAACTAGCTACCATATTCGGTTCGTATTGTTTTTATTTTCTTGTTGAATTTCACCTCTACTAAGTAATCACGCATAAATCTGTTGACTTGAGATTTATCTGCCAACAAGTACAAGCACACAACTCTTGAATTGTCATCAACAATAGTGAGAAAATATTTCAAACCACAAAACGTCGTTGTTCGATATTGACCCCATAAATCGGCATGTAATAAATCAAAATTTTATTTAGAATTATTTGAACTTTCAGGGAAAGACTGTCGTTCGTTTTGCTCGTTAATAAAACATCAAAATTTTGAAAAAAGATATTATGAAAGCTAGAAGATGAAGCAGATAAGTCATTGACGATGACAGTTACTCTAGTAGAGAGATGTCTGAGATGTTGGTGGAGTAACAATGCTTCGTCAGATATCGTAGCTTGTAACGCTGCAATTGTTGGAATTCCACAAAAATGGTACAGTCCCTCTCTCTCTCGTTCAACCGCTCCAATCAACATCCTCGTTGTACGGTCCTGTATACCCATGAGTTTGTCAGTTATTTGTCCAACCAAGTAATTATCTGTAAGAAGCTGTCCAAATGATATTAAATTCATATGTAAACCAGGAATATAATAGAAATTTGTAATAGATAGTGTTGGTGTTAAACAGACAAGTCCTTGATGTGATGAAACCACGTTTTCACGTGCTGGGAGTAACATAGAAACCGGAGCAACGTGACAGAATTCCTAAAGTAAATCAGAAATACCAGTCATGTGATGCGTAGCTCCGGTGTCTAAGATCCAAACATGTTCATCACTATTACCATTGAGGCGATCATTAGACTTTCCAGAATTGATGACATATTATATCATTTACCATTCCTCACCCGAGATTCCTAGAAGTCCTCGATGATCACGTTCTGTTATTGGTGTTGTCGGTGTAACAGCTGCGGCATTAGCAGTGACCACCTGGGAAGCATTAGCTCGAATAGTGGAAGAATTGTTTCTATGCTGGGAGTTTTGATTGATGCGGCTGCGAGGTTTCTCTCCCCACCAATCTGGATACCCAACAACTTTGAAGCAAGATGTTGATTTATGCCCCATACGACCACAAGTTGTGCACTTGCGGTTTGGACCACAGTTAATAGGACCAGCGTTTGATGCAGTAGCAATCAGTTGCCGAACAGCAGCTGGAAATATTGTTGAGCGATTTGACTGAGTGAGATGAGTTTCAAAACTCATCACTGAGGCTTTAACCATGAAGTTGGATTGAAGAGTTTCATTTTGGGAGACTGTTTGAAAGATTTTATCCAAATTCGGCAGAGGTGACATAGCGCAGATTTGGGATAGTATAATGTCGTGTATAGCATCATCCAAGCCAGCAAAAAAATCGTGTATTCGGAGTCTTTCGGTCTCCTATTTCCGAGCTGTGTTTAAGTCACAAGTGCAGTTGCCACATGTGCAGCTTTTTGTGACCATCCATTCCGATATCCATCCCAAATAATTGTAAGTCTGCCAAAGTATTCATCAACGATGGACCCATTCTGTTTACAGTTGGCTAATGAGTTGCGTAACTGTTGTAAACGCGCACCGCTTATAGTAGAGAAGCGTTTTTGAATAACTCCCCACAGTTCTTTGGCGTTTTCACGAGTGGAGATGGTGTATTGAAGCTTGGGCTCAATCGTTTGTTTTATCTATCCGATAAGAAGATGATTAGTAGCAGTTCCATCTTCAAATTCGGTGGAGTTCTCTGCTGGTTTCGGAAGTGAAACATTAAGAAATCCAAATTTCTTGCGAGATCTTAAGGCAATTCGAAGGTCAAGGGCCCATTCATCATAGTTTGAGCCATTGAGAAGAGGATGAGAAATAACCGCACCAAGATTATCATTATCCGTGAGATCATAGGGAGAGATCGGTATATGTGTTGTTGTCACCATTGGTGCAGAGAAGAAAACAGAGGCTGAGATGCAGAAGTAACGAAGAAGACGATGAAGAGTAAAAGAAACAGAGAGAATTACGGCCGAGACTGAGAATTGCGAGGGCAAGAAAAATTCATAATCAATCCCGCTCTGATACCATAACAAAATAATTTCAGAGTTTTGTGTAAAAGCCATCAATCTTATTCCTCAATGTAATTACTTTTTATACAAGTATGTACTAGCTATCCTAAACCTTATTCGATCAGCATTAAATATTCTCACTAATTACACACATAGGAAACTATCCAAAATATATCACTATATACTCCAACATGTTTTAATATGTTATTGCCCATATCATAATTGTTAACTTAATATCATACTAAAAACAAGTAACCATCATACTCATCGCATCAATTTTCCTAACAAGTCCTTAAGATCGAGTATTTGGGTTCCCAACCATAGAAAACTATCTACACACTTTTTACTTAATGATCATCGATCATCATACAACATCAACCACATTAAACATCCACGTGTTAGTCCATATAATATTAGTAAATTGGATATTATGACTTACTTTCTCTAACAAGGTCATAATATTGATCATTTTTGTTACAAATCACAAAATGTTCACACCTTATTTATTTAATAATATTACTCCTTAGACACTGGCGATATAAAAATATCCACTCTTATTGTGTTGTTGAAAGTGCTCGAGAGAAGAAAAAAATAGTAAAAAAGTAAATACAAATAAAAATGAGAACCAAAGTAATGTTGAAATTGTTATGAAATCTTCTATACTTATTCTACTATAGTATTAGTGTCAAGGTTTGACAATCATAATATTATGTGGTTATAATGATTTGATAGATACCGCTTATAATCTATGGCTTATGAATTAAATCATAAATCTTAATTGGAATAATTTGGATTAAACCAATTTTTGTGTTTGGAGAAATAAACATATATTTGATATATGTGTTACAAAGAGTTTATATCATGTTATGTGAACTAAATTCAGTCTAGAACTGGATTAAGTCACGTAATGGGTCTTTTTCTTTATGGTCATTACGTTAACATAAGTTAATGCAATTATGTTGTTATGTTAATGCGCCAATATATATGTCAACGTGAAAATCACTTTGAGTTAATTTGAGTTTGGCCCTAAAATCATTAATGTGTTGATGTAGTAAGCATATATATAAATGTGGTTTACGGTTAAAATAATTAACCTAAAGATGAAAACCCTAAAAAGTGAAAAAGAGGCAGAGATGAATAGTTCGTTGTGAGGGCTTTTTTGAGATTCGATCTCATCGGTACTAGCATACTTTTTAGATTCAGTGCGTGTGGATATCGATAGAGGCACGACACTTGTAGTGCTTAGAAAACTTAGAATAATTTGATTAGTAGTTCCGCTGCAGAATATCCAATTATATTCAGATCTCTGTGTTCTAGATTTAATTCATTATTTGCACGAATCCGAGTAGTTAAATTTGTAAATAAAATTTATAATGCCTTATAAATTGTTAAGATTTCCAATAAATAAAAGTAAAAAATTGAATCAATTAAGTGATCAAAAATAAAAAAGAAAAAAATGAATATATTATAAATGAATTAAAATTTCTATGTATCTCATTTAGTGTCTACCTCTAATAAGTAGCACAGAGGTGGATTGTTTTCCTTTTAGATAATTAAAAAAAAATCGAGAATGCTACACTTTTTTTCTCTATTGAGATAAAATAAGAACCGAAAAATTTACAAGACCTACAGAATTTGGATGAATTAACCCAAAAATTCAAGTCAAAATGTCCGACACACAATGACTCAATGTTCGATATAGTGAGAGTCAAAATATGAAATTAAACATCACTAAAACTGACACAAAAAGAGTGCTAAACTGAAATAAGTCGAACTTGCTCAAAAACAAGACTACGGCTTTCGAGGAGCAGACGAATACCAAGAAAGACTCGCCAAGATGAGACAACAAAAAACTTGATAAAGAGAATGTTACAGGTCCTCATATTGAATCGGTAGACATAAGAAGTAAAAACCTTGTACTACTAAAGGATGGTAGGGCAGGACCTCGAATGAGGTTTGGTTATCGTTGAAAATGCCAATGCTGGTAACGTCGGTAAGAAACGACTTAAGACCGAGAACAAGAAGACAATAGTCGGTCAGACCTCGATCTAAATATGATCCATACTTCTAGGAGAGGAAGCTAAAATAGCCTTCTTTCCGGTTCAAACAATAGCAGTTGAAAGAATGATCCGGAAGTGGCCAATGAAAACCAAAAGTCCTAACAAGGAGCAAAATGAGACCAAATCCAGCAGCAAAACCATAAACTAACATAAACCAAAGCTAAAAGTGTTACTATGCTGGGAATTATCGAGCTAAAAAACAAGGTTCCAGAGCAAGCAATACCTCGGTACCTCACCAAAATTAGAGCGAACAGAAGGAACACAAACACAAAATTTCCAGAATGCAACACTCGCTAAATAAAATTGTATCCAAAAAAATAATCTGATTAGAAACGTCTGGCTATTGAAGCCAAAATGTAGGGTTGGACCTAGTTACCCGAAATCGAAGAGCCAAACCAAAAAAAAAAAAAAACAAGTTCAGTTAGGGTCCGATTATATTTTAATTACTCGAGTGGTTTCTTTTTCAAGAACCATAGATCTCAGTTTCGAACCAAACCAAACCAAAGGAACAAAAAAAAAACCCAAAGGAAATAAGACATGTCGAAAGATCTTCCAGAATTTATATAGGATAATTTTGCTAAACTACACTTAATTGTAAATGTAATTTGAAATTAACACCATATTTTTCTCAAATTTGAAAACTACACTATATTTTTCTGAAATTTGAAAACTACCTTTTTTATTGTCTAAATAATGGTTTTTCCCTTTGTTTTCTTGGTTATTTAAAATTATTTTATTTGATTATGTTATATTTAGAAATCATATACAAAATTTAATTTGATTAACATGAAAAAATAAATCGACGAATATTAATATTAAGTCGATGGCAAAAACATATCGACTATGGAAAAAAGTCGAACAAAAAAATATAAATTGAGTGTACAAATATATAGACTACAGCAAAAACCAACCAAAAATATAAGTTGACTGTGTGACATAAATTTGATATAATTAAAGGTCAAATTAATTTTATAAATCGATAGTTAAACAAGTCAATCTAATAACAGAGCGACAAAAATTGACCTAATTATATTTAAGAAAACATATCAACAAGATCCAAAAAGTAAGTCGACGAGAATGAAAAACACATCAACAGTTTTAATATGTATTGTGTACAAAAACACTTTTGTACCACTAAATATGTCAACTGTTGTAGTATAAGTCAACATACAATGAAATAAAATTCAACTATACAACAAAACGACTTTGAAAAAACTCAACAGAAAATCAATTAGTCAACAGTGATAAAAAAACGAACAAATTTTTTTAAAAAATTAATTATGTTATTATAATTAATTTAATTACGAAAAATTATTTTTATTTTAGAAATTAATTATTTAACTATTAAAAATATAGGTATTTTTGTCATAAAAAATATAAAAGTGTATTTTTCAAATTATACAAATAGATGGTGTATTTTTCAAATTTCCGGTATAATTTGGGTTAGTTTTCAAATTGCCCCTTTTATATATGTTATTTCTTAGTCTTTAACTTTTTATATTCCTCTATAAACTTTTTAATTCCTTCCTAAATCTGCAACATCCTTCTTAAAAATGTAGTTTTCTTTCGTAATATGCATAATTTTTTTTAAATATGCATAATCTTTCCTAAATTTTCATCTATTCTTCTCAGAATATGATCTTGTTTACAATTATTTTCAGTTTATTTGGTTACTTTCGGATATTTTCTTCGTTCTTTTGGTATTTATGTTTTGGGTATTTGAGTTCTTTTGGTTTTTCTAGTTCTTTCTTTTCTTTTGGATAAAATATCTGAACCGAAGCATAGCATATAGTGTTTTGGTTCTTAAACGCAGACCTGTGCCATAGTGTAAGGTTAAGAAGCATGTGCTTAGGGCATAATGATGGAAAAAATATGTTAGTTATGTTAATTTTAAGGCATGAGCATTTTGATGGAAAAAATGTAGTATTATTAATTTTGAGGTAATATCAAAATAATATATTATATTTAAATATGCAATATACTATATCTATATGTAGTTTTAAGTATTTTTGTGTCAATCTTGAAGATTTTCTGATCTTTGAAAAATATTCAGATGTTGTTGGTAATGTTTTATTTATTTATTTAAAGTTCTACAACAAGCTTTACCAAAAAAAAAAAATTAAGAAGCCTATTGAAGTACTAGCCTTTTTGAAAGAAACTAAGCATTGTTATCCAAATTCATAGATTGTGTATCGTATATTGTTGACTTTTCCAGTTTCCAAAGCATCTGCCGAATTAAGTTTTTCAAAACTAAAGCTAGTAAAGTCGTATCTTCGTTCAACTATGTCACAAGGAAGATTGAGTGACTTGGATATCTTGAAAGAGAATTAGTGAGAAATGTTGGTTTTGAAAGTTTGGTGAACGATTTCATGGAAAAAAATAATAATTATGTTTTAAAAATAAAGTTTGGTTTACGTTTTTTCATCTTCTTTGTGACTATTTTTATTATAGTCACTACAAGAAAACACGTGAAGATCGACGGGCATATCCGCCGGTTTGCCGTCGATAAATGGGGTAAGTCGATAATTACCGACGGAAAATCGACGGAATCTTATCGACGGACAATCGATGGATCATCCGTCGATAATTATGCCGTTGATAATCCGTAGGTAATTATACCATAGATTTTCCGTCAATAATCACCGACGGAAAATCGACGGATCCTTTAAAAAAATTGACGGAAAATCGATGGATCCTTTTAAAAAATTTGACGGATTATCGGTGGATATTTTTAAAAAAAAATTAAAAAATTAAAATTAAAATAAAATTCAAAATATTTATAAAATTAAAATTAAAATTAAAATATTCATAAAAATTCATAATATTCTAAAAATCCAGAATTTGTAATTATACAAAACGATAACAATAGTAATCTACCCCTGAAAACGTCTCATGAACTCGTCTATCCTATCTTGTTTCGCTCGCATAGCCTCCATAGCCACCATCTGGGCTTCCATCTGAGCGTCGCGCTCTTCTTGCAATGCCTTCATCGCCTCTATCTGCTTCGCTTGTGCATCCATTTCCATATTCATTCTCTCCATCTCCTCGTTCTTCCTCCTCAACTCCTCATATTGAGCCGTTGAACCTCGGGATCCCGATCCTGAGAAGCAATAAGAAGCCATGTTCCCAAACCCGTAAGTCCGGCCCTTGGACTTCTTCGTAGTCTAAAATAAGAAAACAATTATTAGTATCAATAACATGCAATAATATATAATTAAATTTAAATATTATTTACTTGAGAAACTACACAAATTACTGTATCAAATGGGATCTCCTTGCTTCCCCTTGAGATGCCTGAGTTTGCCGGATCTCCTCAATACGCCTTCTAGAGTTGCCGAGAACCTCCCGAGCCAGCGGGTCCTGAACTTCTTCAGTCTTCTTGCTCGTGTGGAGATCTTCTATAATATCAAGGGCTGACGGTTCGTGGCCGGTCTTAGCCCGCTGTTCAAGAAATAAAAGTTAGATAGTATTAATGAAAACCAAAAATTACTAGATTCAAGTTTTAAATCATACCAGATCACCCGAGCGGGTGAACGAACTCCTATTACCAGCATTGCTAGTCGACATCCCCCTACCGTCCCGCTCGCTTTTCCGGTTCTTTGAGTTCTTCTCCGACCTTTTTTCGTCTCTTTTTTTCCCAGTACTCTATGAGTGGGACAAGGAGATTTGCAGGCATATGTGTGTGCTTATGTCCGGTCTTGTACCAAGCCTCCTTCCATGAATACATGTGGTTGGAGTAAGTCTTCGCCGCTATAGCCCTGAACTCCATCTGCACTTCAGGGGTCATGGCAGGACTCCAGTTGAATTGTTGCTACATGATTTAAAGAGATAATGTTAGTAAATTTAAATGTAAGTTATTATTTAAAAAAATTTCTTACCACGAAACAGTATAACCAAACTTCTTATCCTCCGAAGAGAATTCCGTAAATTTCCCACACTGTTTCTGAAGAATGGATTGCATCAGAGACTTGATGCACTTCGTGATTCCATTATCTGAAGCCGGAAACAACGTCGTTCCCTCCGCACTACGTGGATCCAAGTACGGAAAACGCTCACGTCCCGGTTAGACCAACAACTCATCTAATGTAAGCGTCTGTGGGAGCTGATGGTCATGATCTAGCTGCTCAGGAGATACGTCGGATTCGGCACATAAGTGCCGGAAGGCGTCGAGGAAGACCCCGGTGCTGAGGAAAACCCGCCAACATCTCTCGGGGTGTTGAATCGTCCCGATCCTTTGGAAAAAGAGAATTTAGCGTAATTACAAAAATTACGGTAAATTTCAAATTAAACATTATATAATATTTAATATTAAATATAAATGTCCTATAAATATTATATAATTTTTATATTCTATAAAAATTAACAAAATTTGTTAAAAACCCTTAAAACACAAAACACAATTTTTTTTAAAAAATCATTTAATTCTTAAAAACTTTCTAAAAACACCAAATTTGTTAAATTCATTCGAACTTTACATTCAAAATTTTGTAAAATTCTCAACAAAATTTCAAATATCATTAAACTCAAAAACTTTCTAAAACCCCTAATATTTCTAAATTCAACAAAAATTTACAAAATTCATTAAATTCTAAAACTTTCTAAAAACCTTAATATTCCTAAATTCATCAACAAAATCAAATTTCCTCCAAATTCCTAAACTCTCTAAAAATCTAACATTCCAAAATTCATCAAATTTTTCAACCCACAATACAAATCAAACTCAAACAAACAATTATACATACACTAAACAATCATAAATCCATTAAAAGCATGAATTTTTACCAAATCTCTCAAGTTTCTGAAAACCCAAAAAATCCTCAAAATCCTAAAGCTAACCGTTCAAATGCTCCCAAATCAACACAATAAGCTTAAAAGGGGTAAGGGAAACTTACACTAAGTTTTTTTCACCCATTGTTGGCTAAAATTCGGAGTTTTGAAGCTCTTCTCTCCTCCAAAATCGCCTTCTTCGCGTAAAAATGGTGGCGAAGAAAAGCTTATGGTTTTTTGATAAGGGAAAATAACCGACGGACCGGGTCGTCGATAATCCGTCAATTTTTTAAAATGCGATTAAATTATCAACGAAAAACGACGGATTTTCGACGGATTGCATGTTGACTGTGTTGACGGAATCGACGGATTTTATAAAGATTTTAAAAAATCCGTCGATTTTCTGTCAATTTTTTAAACATGTTAAAAACCTACAGAAAATCAACGAATATGCCATGTCCGTATGTTTTCCGTCGGTTTGCTTATAAAAAAAATGCTAGGGAAAAAACGTGGCTTGCTCGATCAATCATAAGTCTTATAATTTTCAAGGGACTTTTGCTCGATCAAGAAAAGAGTTGTCCGATCGAGCAAAATTCCCTGGAAAATTATAACACTTAAGATCGATCGGGCAAGAACATGACTTGCTCGATCGAGAATTTTAATTTAAAAACCGACGGAAAATCGACGGATAGGAAATATCTGTCGGTTTTCCATCGATAAAAACAACGAAAAATTGACGGATATGCCTTATGCGTCGGTTTTCCATCGGTTTACTTTTTTTAAAAAAACCCCCAAATCCAACACTTTTCAAGTTTCCCTGAAAAGTTTCTATCTATCATATTTTGGGGTTTAGGGTTAAAAATATTCAATAATATTCATAAATTTAAAAATATCTCTCAAAAACAAAAACTATAAAATAAGAAATACAAAAAAATCTACTCGGATGCTGATGAATAATCAGATGGAGTTGAATCTGTATCATCTTCAAATTTGTTACCAGACTTGTCGTTCACGTTATGTATACCAGCAGTTAAATCACCGAATCCGCTGAAGTCGACCAAAAGATTGACTTTCATAGACGGTTGAATCTCAGCTAGTGAACCATTGCCAATTGGTTGTAATGGACTATGCTCAGAAACACCTTCTATCAATATTAGCTTTGGATTTATTTGCGTTACCACTATCCAAGGATTGTTCCTAGTTGTAATGTGGGGGTACGTGATGTAAGATACCTGCAAAATTGTTGAATATATATATGTTAAACATTTTTCAATTAAAATATTTTTTGAAATACCAGATTATACCTAATCCACTTGTGTGGCGAGGATGAAAAGATCATATTTTCCAAGTCTCCTACGTGAATTGATCGAAGTCACGCCAAATTTGTTTACGTTGACACCTCTACCCTCAGTTGGATCATACCAATCACACAAGAAGACCACACATCTCAAGTTCAACATCCCTAGGTAACGGACCTCCAATATCTCTCGAAGGATGTCGTAGTACACAAGGTGTTCGGAGGTAGACGATATACCACGGTCTAATGTTTTCCTCCCCCTATCTGAATCTTGAACCCTGAAAGCGAATCCTCTCGTTCAATATCTTGGGTAGGACGTGACAATGTTGTTGGGACCTCTCGCAAGTTCGATCAACCATGCCGTAATAATCTGACCAATACTTGTTTCCTCTCGAACCTATATAAAATTTACATCAATTAGAAACATATGAAATTAAATGGTTTAACTAATTTGCATATAATCACACACTTAAAAATATTGTAGCCACTTGTACTACTCTTCATGTTTAAGAGCATATACTTTGTCTTCAGATTTATCCGGAAAGTAACCACAAGCCATAGCCAAGTATATTCTACAAGGTTATAAGTTATAAAAGTTATAGCCCACAATATAAAAAGTAATGCTTGCAAGTCAATTTACCTTTCATACTCTAACATATCTTCACAGTTAGTGAGGACATATGTATGTAGATATCTCCATTCATGCTACGTAAATTGGCGAGTCTTTTCTTTTCCGCTTAGTCGTCCAATTTGCCAGAAAACACTTGGGATGTAAGCGGGATACGTAGGATGTTCTCCACCATCATCATGTCGAGAAGTTCTTTGGATTTTCGTACGAACACTTCTTAGAAAATAATATTCTGCAAAATTTGCAGCTTCTTCATTGATCCTCTGTGCGACAACAGATTCCTCTACTCTGCTAAGATTTAAACTTCCTTCTTCAAGTGAAACATATACCTCTCCAAAGGGTACATCCACCGATATTGAACCGGTCCACCTAGTGATGATTCACGAGGAAGGTGGACGGTTAGATGTTCCATAACATCAAAAAAGGTGGACGGTTAGATGTTCCAAATTGCACAGGATCTTCGGTATATTCCTCTGTAATGTGGAAATAACATCTGTAGTAAGTGTCCTTCGGCTAATATCCCGATAGAATGCTCCAACCGCTAAAATTTGAGAATACGTTATAAATAATCAATAATTCAAACATATAACAAAATTGCTCAAAATTAAATTAATTAATACCTGCAATGGCTTCGTGAACATCTGTTGGAAGGAGATGCTCAAAAGAAAAAGAGAGAAGACGTTGCATCAGATTAGATTCGTATCCATCAGGGAATCGGACCTTCTGAATAATCCATCGAAAGTACTCGTCCATTGCATTCTTATATAATCTAAATGAAGGAATTGGACATCTCCCATCATTCGTGATGTGAAGCTGAGGACGAGAACAAATGCCCGGAAAATCCAATCTAGACTTCAAATTGTCTTTGGTTTTCCCTTGGACATTAAGCACGGTGTTCATAATGTTGTCGAAGAAGTTCTTCTCAACAAATGCGTTGCCCAATAAGGCAATTCCCAAAATATGCTTTTCTTATGCCAATTATGATTGTCTCCGTAACTATCATAATGGCTATGTCCATTCTCACCAACATTAGCATCATTGGTCATCTCGACACTGAATTCTAGCAACTGCTTCAGTAGATCATTGCCATCTAATTCTTTTGGCCGACCTTCAACATATCTCTTCTTTGTGAACAATGTAGTTGATCGACGATATGGATGATTTTGGGGAAAAAATCTTCGATGACAATCAAATCAACATGTTTTCCTTCCATTCGTCAGTTGAAATGAGTTGGTTTCATCATTACAATATGGACATGATAATCTCACGTGAGTTGTCCATCCTGATAACATGCCATATGCTGGAAAATCGCTTATCTTCTACATTAAAATCGCACGCATCTTAAAATTTTGTTTGAGCGACACATCATACACCTCCTCCCCAAACTGCCATAACAAGTTCAACTCATGTATCAATGGCTGCAAAAATAGGTCAAGTGCTCGTTTCGGATGCTCTGGCCCAGGCACAAGAATAGAGAGAAATAAAAACTCTCGGTTCATACACAAAGATAGCGCCAAGTTGTAAGATGTCACGATGACTGCCATAGAGAATATTGTTTACCATGCTTCTCGAATGGGCTGAATCCATCTGTACTTAATCAAATATATACATTTCTTCTCTCGCATGCAAAATCCGGATAAGTAGACTGAAAATGACGCCAAGCTTCAGCATCAGAAGGATGTGTAATCTCTCCATCAAATCTATCCTCACCATGCCATCTCATTGCCGCAGCTGTTCTCTCAGACTGATACAATCTCTTTAACCGTTCTGTCAGTGGCATATGCCACATCCTCTTGTATGGCACTGAAACTCTACCGACTGTATCCTTATACCTTGGTTTGCGGCAATATCGACAAGTTGTCTGGTTTTCGTCTTATCTCCAATAAATCATACAAATGTCGATACACACGTCTATAACCTGATGCGGCAATCCAATTCCAGAAACAAGTTTTTGTATCTTGTAATATGAACCCAGAGCATTGTTATCCTCTGGCAATATATCCTTCAATAAATTGGCTATTGCGTCAACTGCATCCTCAGGCAAATTATAGTCTGTCTTTATGCCCATCAACCTACTTGCAGATGATAAAGGCGAATGGCCATCTTTACATCCTTTATATAATGGATCATTCGCTGCATCTAGCATATTAAAAAAACGTCACGCTTCTACATTAGGTGCTTCATTAGAAACTTGTGCCGACTCTATATTCTCCCTATAAACATCATTAACCATTTGAACCGTATGTGCCCCAAAATCTAATTCCGTTCTAGGTTCAGCTATCCTCTCTGCCAATTGTACGCTACCGCTACTACTACCAACAATTTATGGTCGTTCTCCATGTAAATATCAAATCTTATAACCTGGCATAAAACCATTCATATATAAGTGTTGCCATACTATAACTACAGTAATATTGCAAGAATTCTGATATATAGAACATGAACATTTTAATTTACGACTGTTTGGTTCCCGAGGTTGTCGAAATGCTAATTCCATAAACTCTGTAACACCATTTGCATATTCTTCGTTCAAAATTTTTTTTCGGGATTCATCCGTTCACCATCCATCCATGATCGAAAATAAGGTGAAGTGGACATTTTATAAGTTTGTTTGTGAAGTTGTGAATTTGAGAATGGGAGGGGTGCTTAATTTATAGAAAAAATATCGACGGAAATCTGACGGATTTTCCGTCGATACCTGGGAATATAGCCGTTTGACAATGGCTAAAAACGGTCACATTCTAACGGTCCAATTTCGTCCAAAAAACCGACGGAAAAGCGACGGATTTAGTCCGTCGATAAAATTGCCGTTGATTTTCCGTCAGTTTTTATCGATGGAACCGATCCGTCGATAACTTAATCGACGGACCCTATTTCCGTCGATTTTGTCGACGGATTTAAATCCATCGGTATCTCCGCTCAGATTTTGGCATGTTTTCTTGTAGTGAGTAGACACTTTATGAATTGAGAAACATATTCTTTTAATCGCTTGTGGAATGTTTTTGTATTGTCATGGCTCTGCTCAAAAGATTCCAGTATTTTAAAAACCTAACCGAACCGAACTGAATTGATTTTTTAATGGTTTCCATTTGGTTCCTACATTAAATGAATTAAAAAAATCAGAACATATCGAAGGAACCGAACCAAAGTAACCGAACCGAAGTAACCAAAACCGAAGTACCGAATATCGACCTCTAACAAAAATATACGTAACCTATTGGTATATCATGATTTTTTTTTTTTTTTCTTATGTTTTTTCAAAATGTAAAAAGTGAAATATAAGCGGGAAGTGTCTTATAATAAATGGGCTGAAGCCCAACGAGTTATTCACATAGCCAAGGAAAAAGAAAGAATATACAGTATAGTTTATAATAAAATTATATAAACTCTTCATATTTGTTATTTAATCTTTGATTAGTACATAACTGGCAGATATCTAAATGGGAAAATTTGAAAACTAACCTAAAATATACATGAAATTTTAAAAATATATCATCTATTTTTATAATTTAAAAAATACACTTTTATATATTTTTATGACAAAATGCACTTATTTTTATTAGTCAAATAATTAATTTCAGAAATAAAAATATTTTTTTGAAACTAAATTAATTATGTAAACATAATTAATTTTTAAAAAAATTTGTTGTTTTTTAATCTCTGTTGACTAATCCAGTTGAATTTTTCTAAAGTCGTTTTGTTGTATAGTTGATTTTTATCTCATTATATGTTGACTTATACTACAAGAGTTGACATATTAGTGGTACTAAAATATTTTGTTACAATATACATATTAAAACTGTTGATTTATTTTCATCCTCATCGACCTATTTTTGTATCTTGTTGATATGTTTACCCTTTTTATTGTCTAACTAATGGTTTTCCCTTTTGGTTTTTAGTTATTTAAAATTATTTTATTTGATTTTTTATTTATAAATCATTTACAAAATTTAATTTGATCAACATGGAAAATATAAATAAAAAAATTAGTATTAATTCGATAGAAAATACATATCGACTATGGGAAAAAACCAAACAGAAAAATATAAATTGAGTGTACAAATATATCGACTTCAACAAATATTAACTAAAAAATATAAATTGATTGTATGACTTAAATTTGATCTAATAAAAGGTCAAATTAATTTCATATATCGATAGTTAAACAAGTCAATCTAATAACAAATCAACAAAATTTGACATAATTATATGTAGGTGGTTTTCAAAAATCATAAAATATAGTTTAGATTTCAAATTTTAGAAAACTATTGCATAGATTTTAAATTACATTCACAATGAGGTATAGTTTAGCAAAATTATCCTATCTAAATTTTCGAAAATACGTCTTTTAGAAAAACAAAAGTAGTAATGAGATGCAGAAGACTGATATCACTGGTACAGCTAGAGAGGGTAAAATGTGGAAAGAATAGTTGTAATTTATGTTTTTGTAAGATACAAACAATTACTTTACCAAGTTAGTATTCCAGCAGTAAATTAAAAAATTTAGACACAAAAGTTAAGAAAGCTAGCGAACAATATGTTTTGAATAACATAACTCCAAAATACTGAAGTGGTCCAAAAATTTTGGAGTCAAGACAAATAAATTTCATCTACTCTGAACCGTAACTTGCCACAAAGAGTTACTGTGTAACTTGTAGCTCAACTTATCGTCAGATAAATATTGTATTCAGTATCGCAAGACCCCTTTTTTAACAACATGCATGTACTGTGTTTTAAGCCCGAGTAATAATTAAGCAACAACAATAACATAAATCATTAGACTACATATCATATTGTAAGACTCCTGTACACATTCATCATATATATTGGCAAAGTTTTCTCGCCTCTTAAAATGCCCACCTCATAAAAAAAATTCAATTACATTACACTAAAACTTTAAAATTACGTACACTTAAGTCATAAAAACATTAATGATACAATTAACTCACATATTTTTATATATATTGTAGTTCATTAAAAATAATTTAATGATTAAATTAGATAGTTCCATTTTTTACATAAAATTGATATAAATGATATTATTTTTTATTTAAATTGAAAATTTTAAAACCAATTTAACAAAAAATAATTAAAAAAACAATACTATATAAATAAGTAAAACTTAGGGTCAATGGCATGCTAAATAAAAAATAGTTGGGTAATTAGCAATATAACCAAATCAGAATAATATTAGTTTTTAGGCAAACATTTTTCTCTATAATTATATATTAAAACTTAAGAAAGTAGTTTTACAAAATAAGATGAGTGATGCCTACGGGCATTGACAGTAATTAAGAACATCGACTACATATAAGTAATCTCTTGAAACATAATAAAAAGACAGATTAAGCATGATTGTGCTAAACATAAGATATCCTGCAACATAATGGTATTGTCCTTCTGCCAGAGTGCCTTTGGACGATTCCCTTGATAAAATCTTTGAAGAAGGAACATCAGCCGTTGGCAATCATTTCGGATTGTGAACCGAGAGTAACCCGGACAATGCATATGTCGAACGCCTTCTCTGATGGCAATTGCTTCTACGGCAAAGATCGATGCACATGGAGCATTAATGAAGACCATAGAAAACCAAATTACCTTCAATTTCTAGCATCCAAGCAATGCCAATTTGATCATATGGAAGTCCATGACACATCCGTGGACAAAACAAAATGATCATTTAAGAAATGTACACCATATTGAGATTGTGGTCGCAATGTAGAGGCAGTCCATGTAAAACAACTTGGTTTTCGTGAGTAGCTTAACTTATCTCCTTTCTATCCCTCTCTCCATCTCTTGTTTTTTAAGGAAAAAACATTGGAAATTCCATCCTATTTTTGCAAATTAAGTCACATAAATTCAAATAATAAAATCACAAAATGTTATCTAAAAACACATATTGTTTTCTACATCTAACATGATTAAATTTATTTAAAATATATTTTTATTTTTAAATAATGAATAGTGAATTTTCGTTTTAGTGAAATATAAATCCAGAAATAGTCGGACTACTTATAAAAAAGATTGGATTACTTATGTATACAACATTATGACCATCATCTACATATAAAACATTGGTCATACCCTAAACCCTACACCTCAAAACGAAAATTATAAACTCTAAAATGTAAAACCTAAACCCCAAAATACAAACCCTAAAATCAAAAATATGAACCCTAAACTCCAAAATCACACCCCCAAATCTCCAAAATTTACAAAAAAATATAAACTCTAAACTTCAAAAACAACTTGGTAAGAGTACCCCAAAAAATCACACTACCCAAAAAAATCACACTACCCAAAAACAAATAGACAAAGTATCAATTACAAGGGCAAAATAAGATTTTATAAAATTGGTATAGAAAACCTTTTATTTAGGTGTTATTGACTTAATAATAGAATATAAAATGGAAAAATGCTAATTACTAGGTTTAAAATTAATATAAAGTATATTTATATGAGAAAGTTAAGAAATATAATTATCACTTTAAGAATAAAATCATAAATTGAATAATAGTTATTTTTTAAGAGTTACATTTAAATAAGATACGAAACTGAAATTTATTTGTTATAGTAAAATGAAATAGTCTAAAATATTTTTAATCAAACTAATAATATTAAAATATGCGTTAAAGTTTTTGGAATGTATTTGATTTTTTTTTGATAGCGTAATTATTTGGAAATAAACTCTATGGAATCATGTATCATGATAATTTTAAAATATTTTGTTTATATTA
>OVBE01003992.1:0-25251 GCA_900406425.1 Iberis pinnata | reverse complement strand
AACTAGGTGATCAAGCTAATTCATGCATTAAGAACAAATTTAGATTAAGAACCTAACGAATTCAATCCTACAATGTTAAACCTAACATTCAAACCCGTTTTCCCATAGAAAACCCTAAAACCTAACTAGTGAACTACTCAGCAATATCAAAGCAAACACAAATCAATCTCTAAATATAACACACGATTGAAAACAATAAAAATATATATTAAAAGAGGGTTCATAATTTATTCTCCACATACAAGGTTCAGGAATTCTTCTCCCTGTAAAATCTCTCAAAGTTTGCAAAAGTAAAAAAAGGTGTAGAATAAAAAACTAAGCCAAGAGGCTTTTCTAAAAAGTAAAAATCTAAAATATGGAAGTTTGGATAGGAATAGAGGACTTTTTGTGCAAAATTGGAAATTTAGGTTCTGCTCGGGTGATCTGCCCGATCGATCTTGGTCTGCCCGATCGGGCACTTTTGATAGTTGCCCGATCATTCTTCAAATGCTCGATCGATCAGAGTCTCCGAAATTTTCCAGGAACATTTGCCCGATCGGGCAAGTGATGTGCCCGATTGTGCAAATCATTTCTTCACTTAGTCATTCTTCTGAAACTTCTGGAAGGCTCTGAAATGTCCCGAAATGTTCCTTTAAGCTCCGAAATGACCCAAACACCTAGAAATCCTGAAATATACCAATTTGCAAGGAAAACACTCGGAATAATGCAGAATAGCAGACATAAATGCCCACTATAATGCATTAAAACTGAGTAATATCAAATTTCTATAAACATATTGAATCTGACCTTAATGCATGGTTTAATTATCTGAATTCAGAGGGAGGTTGTCTTTAGTAATTAGATATATGGATTAATACTTCTAGAGGAGATTAATCTAGTTTCTGTCTTTTGAGTTGAGAACTATTTTCAAAGCAAATCCTGTATGTTAACCTGAGCTACAAACCTGAATACATGTGGAATTCCCTAACACCCGACGCTTTCTTTAATTGATTTACAACCGTTTTTAATTACCGCCATTTAATTTACAATCATTAGAAAAAAAAACAACCTTTTAATTACCGTCTTAGCTAGAATCCATGTTTAACTAAAAGCCGCATAGTCTGGTCCTTGTGGAATTCGACCCTAGTTTATACTACTAGGATATGTTCTTTTTAGTGTAGATTTAGGATTAAAATCCTACGTATATCAGATTTTTGGCGCTGTTACCGCGGACCAATTTTTCCTTTTAAGTTTTTTTTAGATTCTAGTATAAGATATTTTATTTTCAGCACTAATCACGTTTCTTTTTTCTTGAATTCGATTTTACAGGTGCATGATCCTACAATCTAATAAATCAAAAGAATCACTCAGCCATAGTAATAATGAACTCTTGAATTTAGAAAGGTTAAACCGGAAAGAAAGAAGAAACGCAAGCTCATCCAACATAATGGAAGATAACGTCAATCTTAACAATCCAGTCTTTCCCGAAGAGCATAACGTCCAAAATCCTCAACGTGGATTATAGCAGATACAACAATTGATCAACCAATCAAGAGGAGAGGCAATCAAGTGCCGTCAGGACAAACAGGAGGAAACAACAATCAAGTGCCGCAAGGAGCTGGTAATGGTAATCAAGGAGCTGGTAATGGTAATCTAAATCCACTGATTAGGAAAAATTACATCGTCATGGGCGCTCCTCAAGAATTTTTCAATCAGAAACAACAAAACAGGGTTTTAGTTAGAGACTTTAACAACCCCGAATCTTTCCTTGCTAATAGGAACACCCTTCATCCTCATCAACCTCATAGACATGACTATCACTTCTCTATCCAACTCGTCCAGTTGCTCAGGCATAATCAATTCAATGGTTTGCCCACTGAGCACCCGATGGACCATATAGACAGCTTAAAAGATATATGTGGCACCGTTCAACTCAATGGAGTATCTAAGGATTTCACTCACTTCAAGCTCTTCAATCATTCACTTGCAGAAAAAACTCTACGGTGGTTAAAATCTCTACCACCCAACTCCATTGAAACTTGGGATGACTTCAAATCCAAGTTCTTGAGCCACTACTACACGACTACAAGGACTAATAACCCGAGAAGCAAGATTTCTCAGTTTCAGCAATGTAGAGTCTTTCTTCGAAGCATGAGACATATTCAAGGAGTATCTGCGCGATTGTCCTCATCATGGTTTCTCTGAGCTGAATCTCCTCAACAACTTTTATAGAGGTATCAATCAAAAGTATCAACTTTTTCTTGATACAACTAGCAATGGTGATTTCATGACTAAACAAGTGAATGAAGCATATAAGCTTATTGACAATCTCGCTGCAAGCAACAACTATCATTGTCCTGATTATGATAGAAGAGGAAGACCATCTGGTTCAAAATCTTCTGAACTTGCAGAGGTAAAAGGAATGCTTGCTCAGCTTTTCAAGAGCCGAAACCAGAAACATGTCAGTTTTGCTGAAAATGTAGAGAAGATTAAAGCATATTGCTTTGCTACCAAAGATCCTGAAAATGTAGAAGAAGTGAGCTATGTCAATAGCCAGGGTCAGAGAGTCTTCAATCAAGGTTTCAATCCAGGGTTCAACAAAGCTAATCTTTCTTGGAGAAGCACCAATATAGCAAATCCACAAGATCAGATGTATCCTTTTCAACAGAACACCTTTGTGCAGAAGTCTGGACAATCTTTTTGTCAGAATACAGGTGGAAATGGTTTTCAAGGAAACCAAAATAGGAACTTTGTTCAGAATTCCAACTAAAGCGGTTTTCATAGAACCTCTCAGCCTGGGTTTCAACAAGCAGCTCCACCTCAAGTTCAACAAGATGGAATCGATGCTCAAACAGATCTTGGAAGGCCAACAACAATTTGAAAGGAACTTAAATGTCAAGATAGCAACATGTACAATGACTTGAACAACAAATTAGAGTCATTGTCCACTCATGTGAAGAAGCTCGATTTGCAAGTAGCTCAGACTTCGGAAGCTGTGAAAAGATAAGCTAGTGTTCTCCCTAGGAAAGTTGAAGATAATCCAAAAGGATACTGCAAGTCAATAAACTTGGATTTGGTTGCGAAAATTGATGAATCCGAAGAAATTCCAGATTCTGGACGTTTTGAAAAAGATGCTGAAGAAGAGATCGATCGATCCCTTGACATGAGAAATTCCAGAAATTTCAGATCGATCGATCCCTATACCTGGATTGATCGATCCATATGAAACAAGAGCATATGAACCCAAGATTCCTTCGATCCTCTACCCAGACTCTAGCAATTTTAAAGCGAGTTTGTAAATCCAAGATTCCATACCCGGTTGAACCTAGAACATCTATAGAGGCATATGAGGATGTTGACATGGGGGGGGGTCTAAGGAACCTAATCCACTTAGAAAACTTCAAAAGTTACAAGACCCTGGAGAATTTGTAGTTCCTTGTTCGATCAATGAAGTGGTTTTTATGGATTCACTATGTGATACAGGCGCTAATGTGAATGTCATGTCTAGTTATGTCGCTAAAAAGTAAGGGATTTCAGGTATTAAACCATCAGATATTTCTTTTAAGCTTGCTAATGATTCCTTTATATCTTTGAATGAATTCATCTCTGACCTGCTGATATAAGTTGAAGATTTTCTGGTTCCTATTGATTTTCATATCTTGGAAATGAATGGGGATTCAGATCAGCCACTAGTTCTAGGAAGACCTTTTCTAGCATCTGTAGAAGATGTAATTGATATGCCTAATCAGCGTATCTCTCTTAAAAACGTCAAGAAAAGATTATTCTACCCATCAGTCCCTCTGAAAGGTTTCTTTAAAATCACTACGGTTAAGGAAGGAAGGGTGGTGCTGGACCTCATATCGAATATAATAATGAAAATGCAGTTAGTGAAGTCTTGCACAAAGAAGCTCAAATCTCAAAGATTGCATATTCGAAGATCAAAAGCAAGGAGAAGGGGAACATAAAGAAGATCAACAAGAATCCTCAGGTAACTTTGATACCTAAATCAATAATTGGAGATGTAATCTATTATAAGGTGAAAAGCAAAGGCACTTCAAAGTCGTTCTCAAAGGTTAGAGCCTTTTTCACTTTATAACTTAAGAAAAAGGGAACTGATGATGAGTAAAGTTCTGAAGTTGAAGTTGTCGGATTTTGGAGCGTGTTATGGAGCATCTCTAGATTCTGATCCAACCCTAGCTTAGAAGGTATGTCCGTTAAGCTATTGACGTTAAATAAGCGCTGGGTGGGAGGCAACCCACTATTTTGGTGTTTTAGATTAGTTATTTTTGGTTTTGAGTCAATTTAGATTTAGTTTACTAACTTATTGATTTTTAGTTTTGAGTTCTTTGCGATTGAGGAAAATATCAGGTTCTACCCAGAGGTTTAGATTGATCATTTAGTTGACAGATCTATCGGTCTAAAATCCATGGAGAAGAGTCGTAAGCGCAGATTGATCGATCTCTATAGAGATCGATTGTACTCTTTTTCAAGTAAGTTCCGACATTTACTTTGAACTCATGTATTTGTTAATTCTTTTAGTATGGTCTTATTCCTTCTCTTGGAATTAATTTCACATTGGAACGATGTGAAGTAAGTCTAAGGGAGGGTATATAGCTACTAACCATGTTTTGTGTCTTTTTGGATGTTTCGTCATTTTGATAAAAATTTTCATTTTCATTTAGTCGAGTCGAAGAAACAATGACCAGAATATATGATGACTATTAGCCTAGTGTGAGTTTAGAATTGATTTCTATTTGATTACTGACTTAGATTAACTGTTGCGTTTAGGATTGGAACCCCTGTTGACTGATTGATATGCTTTTGAAAGTTATGCTCTTTTGGATTGTTGATGATATGAGGCTAGTGATAAGAGAAATTTTGTACCAATCCCCTTACTAATCGTTTGTAGAATATAAAGGGTTTAAATCGAATCCACGGGGACTAAAGTTGCAACACTAAAGATATGATAATCAAACTAATCTAGAGCCAATGATGTTTTATGAGTTTTAAATCTAAGAAAAAAATGCAAATAAATGAGAAATAAAGAAGAAAACAAATAAGATAAAAGCATTGGATCATGGAATCTTACTATCAAGAAATATGATTAATAATCAACCAACAATGAAATAATCAATCAATATTAATCATTGGTCTAAGATTCCCTTAATTAGACTAATCCACTCTCGTGGAACTAATCCATTTCTTAATCATGCAACTAAAACAAAATCTTGGATAATTACACAATCAAAAAGCTTTAAGTTCTAATCCATGATCAACCACTAAACTAACTAACACAAATCTCTTTGGTTAGGTCTCATTTAGCATTCAAAAGTTGGTTCCGGCATTTCATCAAACACTTTTCGGGCACAAATCATCCTATGATCTAGAAATGAGTGATCAAGTCAAATCTAGCATTAAGATCACCTAATGAATGAAGATCAAGCACTAACAACCATAAATTTTCATCAATCAACCTTAATCCATATCCTATCTAGCATAGATCCAATAACCAAAACTAAATCCTATCATGCCAAAACACAAAGAACAAGAACGATGCATATATATCTCTTTGATCTTGAAGAACAAACAATAAGAACTTGAGAGAAACCAGAGAAGAAGAGTGACTAAAAGATAAATCAAAGATAAGATTGAAAGTTTGATAAAATTTCAAAAATTCCTTACACATTAGGTTTAAAACATATATATATATATATATATAGTCCTCTAAAAATGGTATTGGGTTAACCCAAAACACATGGGTTAACCCAATTGAAAATGGATTAAAAACTTGGAAAATAAGTGAAATGTTGACTTTTTGGATCATTCGACCCGGTACCGGTTTGCCTGAACTGCTACCACTCCCCAGTATAGCTCCCTGGAGTGTTTTATGTTTTGTAGCGGTTTTCCATACTGGTTTTTGCAAACGCTACATTCCTCTTTGGCTTATGCTTCGAATGATGCTTGATACACCTTCAATGCGGGGTCCATATCTCTCTCACCTTTGAAGCTATGATAGCATGCGATGGCTCTTTGGAAAGCTGATTAAAATTTATACAACTTTTATGAAGATGTATTCTCCTAATTCGCAGTGGAAGGTGGTGTAAAGATGCATCTTTGGGATGGACAATTTGGAGCTTCGAATCTAGCGGACCACAGCTTTGCCGGCTCATATCTTGCAACTCCCTGGGGCGTTTAGGGTGATCTTTGGTTTTTTGGAAAGCTTGAATGCATGGCTACAAGATTCTTCAAGATTCCATGATGAAATTTTCATTGTAATATCTCCAAATTTCTTGATCTTTAAGGCTTGTTGTTTTGATCCCTATTAAGTCCCTTTTTGGCTCTTTTGCATCCAATTGATCTCTTTTTGGATGGATTCACCTTTAACACATGAAACATGAATATGATATGAAAATTCACCCTATATATACCTAAATGCAAGTGAATCTACCTAAAATGAGTATGAAATTAGAGTTAAAATACTTCAAAAACATAATATATCAGCTAGCTCTGTTCGGATATGACTTTATTTGATCTTAAATTCTCTTGCTTATGGTTTTGGTTATACTTTGAAAGCTAGGTACTTTTCTCTTTCGTTCTTCGTAAAATCGACAAGTTGTTTCAGTATGATCCAGATCCTTTCTCTCCTTCCCTTCAATAAAAAGAAAAACGGTAAAAAGGGATTGAATAGATGATCTCGAAGTCCGTTTCCTCATCCCATAAAACCGCCTGCTAAAAAAAAACATAAAAAATCACATAAATGTGAAGAAAAAAGCAATAAGAAAATAAAAGAAAAAAAGAAGTGAGAAAAGGGGGAAAATGGTTAGGATTATAAGTCGATTGATGCTATGTTTGGTATGAGCGCTTTGATAGAAAAGGTATATAAGCGCATTTATTGATACCCCATAGGAAAGACTACACTTATTTATACTTAACTGAATTTAGAGAGCTAGTTGAAATTATTTGATTGTTTGATTGATTTGGGATTTAGAGTAGAAAGTATGTTGTTAGTTAGGTGGCGATAAACAGTCAATTTGCAATGCTTGCCTATGATTAGTGTCTTTTAGTTTTTAAAGTTTGAACTTGAGGTTTCTGAGAGTTTCTGTGTGGTTTGGTTTCAAACCTCTTCTCTAGATATGATTTTTGCTTTACTTGAGGACATACAAAGATCTAAGTCTGGGGGAGTTGATATTACTCGGTTTTAATGCCTTACAGTTGGTATGTATACTTGCTATTTGGCATTATCCGAGTGTTTTCCTTGTAGTTTTGGCATATTTTGAGGATTTTAGGTGTTCGGGACGTTTTGGATGCAAATGCAGATGCATAATCCAACATAAAAGTTAGAAGTTTTACAATGTTTTAAGATATTTATGGATGGATGAAGATGAAATTTTGATACAAGATAGCCACGTGAATTAGCTTTCATGTGGAAGTGATTTGAAGTCAATCTATTGGTTCAACCAAAAGTTATGGCAATTTTACTGAAGACTGGTCAACCTGTCTCGCAGAAAAAACATGTGCAGAAAGTGAAAAAGAGGTAGATCGATCCAACGCTCCTGGAAAATTATGTAAAAAGAGATCGATCTATCCCTAAAGAGATCAATTGATCCTTGTGGCCGAGAATCACTAAAAATCTTCCAAAATTACAATTATGTCCTCAAGACTTATAAAGATTTTTCCTTATTGGTTTTAGTTTATTTTCCTTATTTTTAGCACTACAAATGCATTAGGCTTTGATGTATTTTCTACACATGCATAATTTGATATTTGAGAGCTTTTACAGAGAGAGAAACGAATCCCATCCTTATATTTGGATAAGAATTTTGAACTCTTCTATTTTAATTTATTGATTTGGTTTTTGATATGCTTTCTTCAATTATGCTTGTTGATTGCTTAGCTATGTATGAGTAGTCACCTTGTTAGGTTTTAGGGGTTTCCCAGGAAAAACTAGGATTTGATAGTTAGGGTTGAACATAAATGATTGAAATTGTTAGGTTCTTAGTCTAGATTTGTTCTTAATGCTTGAATTAAAGTGGCAATTTAGTTCATTGATATTAGATTGATAAATACAAAGGGGTTTGGTTTAGAAACCTGATATAGTCTATATGAGTAGATGTTCTTGCTTAGCGGGAGTGTTTTCTTGAATGCCTATGAACACATCGAATCTGACCTTAATGCATGATTTAATTATCTGAATTCAGGGGGAGATTTTCTTTAGTAATTAGATATAGGGATTAATACTTCGGGAGGAGATTAATCTAGTTTCTGTCTTTTTAGTCGAGAACTATTTTCAAAGTAAATCATGCATGTTAACATGAGCTTCAAACCTGAATACATGTGGGATTCACTAACACATGACGCTTTCTTTAATTGATTTACAACCGTTTTTAATTACCGCCATTTAATTTACAATCATTAGAAAAACAAACAATCTTTTAATTACCGTCTTAGCTAGAATTGATGTTTAACTGAAAGCCGCACTGACTGGTCCTTGTGGATTTCGACCTTAGTTTATACTACTGAGACATGTTCTTCGCAGTGTAGATTTAAGATTAAAATCTTGAGCCTATCAACATCGTAGTATCATCACACGCAATTAGCTCAGTCCTGGTACGCGAGGAGCTCAGTAATCAAAAACCAATATTCAACCCCGGTTTGATCCTAGACGATGCGAATACAAGGTACCCAACAATAAAAAATTAGATCTCGCAGTAGTACATTTAGAAAGGAAATTACGATCCTACTTTCAATCACACTCAATCTTCGTTTACTCTAACCAACCCCTGCGAACGATCTTACATAGACCCAACCAATCGGGAAGACTTTCCAAATGGGCAGTCGAGCTCAGCGAGCATAATATAGAATTCAAAAGTAGAACTTCGCAAAATCTCAAGTCCTCGCAAATTTCCTCATAAAACTACCCCCTGAAATGGAGACCACGCCCAAGTACTCCAAAGCACAGTGGTCCCTGTATGTCGACAGAGCAAGTTCTAAACATGGTTTGGGAGTAGGAATATGGTTGATCACCCCAACATGGGAGATGATTGAAGAGTCATTATGTCTGAACTTTGTAGCATCAAAAAACGAAAATGAATACGAAGCAATGATAGCCGGCCTGCGCCTGGTAGCAGCAATCAGAGCAAAACGAGTCAACGCCTATTGCGACTCCCAGCTGGTCGCAAACTAGTTCAGTGGCGTATACGAAACAAGGGATAAAAGAATGGAAGCATACTTGGATGTGGTGAGAACACTCTCTAAAGAGTTCCTGGAATTCGACCTGATCAAAATTCCCAGAGGGGAAAATACGCCCGTCGATGCCTTGGCCGCCCTGGCATCAACCACAGATCCTCATACGACTAAATTCATACCAGTAGAGACCATCCATAAACCTAGCATCTCCGTATCAAACACCACGTGCATCATACATGAAATAATAGAAGGACACAACGCAAATTTTGACCTAGAGGATGTCGAATAAGATGAGGTCCCAATGGAAATAGATGAGGTCAAAGCAGATATAGACTGGAGAATAAAAATACTTGCATACATCACTGACGGGATCTTTACCGCCGAAGAAGTGAGATGCCAAGAAACTCAAAGCTAAAAGCGCAAGATACACTCAACTAGAAGAGAACCTTTACAAATGGAGCGTACGAGGTCTATTACTAAAATGCATTTTCGGCCACGAAACAAGGAAAATGATAAGGAAGGTCCAAGATGGAGCGTGCGGCAACCAATCAGGTGGCAAAGCTTTGACATTAAAAATTAAACGATACAGCTATTATTGGCCAACCATAATCACGGACTGCAAACATCACGCCCTAAAATACAAAAAATGCCAAAAACATACACCATTGATTTCAGAAATATCGAATAACTTGTAGTACAAGAACAATAAATAACTCTTTTATTAAGTGTTTGAAAAACCTTGGGAATAAAATTATGGTTTGTGAATCTATGTGTTCTTTTTTTTTCAATCATGATGCAAATACAAAATCCCATGAAGGAAATATGTTTACCCATGATCATAAACAAGAAATAAACAAGAAAATAGACAAAAATTAAGAAGAAACTAAGATTAAAACTTCAAATCCAAAGGTTTCCACCAAAGTAGAAACAATTAACAAAAGTGGAATCATGTTGGCTACAGAAATAATGTCTAAAACATATTGATAGTAGTTTAAAAGTGGCATTGGGTTAACCTAAAACACATGGGTTAACCCAATTGAAAATGGGTAAAAACTTGAGAAAATGTTGAACTTTGGATTCTTTGACCTGGTATGAGTTTGCCCAAACTAGTATAGCTCCCTGGAGAGATTTATAGTTTGTAGCGGTTTTCCTAAACCGGTATGGCAAACCGTTACACTCTTCTGTGGCTTATGTTCTAAATGCTGCTAGGCACACCTTCAGTCCGGGGTCTATAACTCTCTAACCTTTAAAGCTATGATAGCGTGCAATATCTTTTTAGAAAGCTGACTCAAAGAGTTACAACTTTTATGAAAGAGTCTTTTACTAAATCGCAATATAAGCTGGTGTAAAAATGCATCTTTGGGGTGGACAGTTTGGAGCTTCGAATCAAGCGAACTACAAATTTTCCGGCTCATATCTTGCAATTCCCTGGGGCGTTTAAGGTGATTATTGGCTTTTTGGAAATATTGAATGCATGGATAGAATATTCTTCAAGATGACATGATGAAATTCCAATAGTAAAATCCCTAAATCGCTTGATGTTTAAGGCGTATTGGTTTTATCATTTTTAAGTCTTCTTTTTAGCTCTTTTGCATCCAATTGATCTCTCTTTTAACTTCATTCACCTTCAACACATGAAACATGAAATAATATGAAAATGCAACCTATATGTGCCTAAATGAAAATGCAGCTACCTAAAATGAAGACAAAATAAGAGTTAAAATCTATTAAAAAAACACAATATCAGTAATTACCAAGGACATTTAAATATTTAGAATTTAAGCTTCTGTTGGTTTTAATTGTAGTATAAATGTATAAGAAAGATTGTGTGTTTGGTCTAGGTTGATTGGATTGGCCATAAAAATTAGATAAATGCTGGTAAGTTTGCTTTTCTTTCAATGTTCTCTTGTTAGTTGTGTGGTTTCTTGCATGTGTTTGTTAAAGTGTGTGAGTTTCTATTAATAGCTAGAGTTGCTGATGTTAAGCTTATTGTCTTGGTTGGATCCATGGGTGGAACAAATCCAGATCATGCTTTGAACAAACTGGGAAATGGGAACATACTGGTTTGTTAAAAGTTTCTCTCCAAGATGATTTTCCTTTCTTAACATTGGGTCTCTCCTTTAGCTAAAATTTGACTACTCTATGTGAGTTCAGGTATGGAAGTCCTCGTTCGCCATCATGGACTTGTAGCATTGGGACATGCATCTTCCATTGGCTACATAAGAAGTGCATTTTGTGGTGCACTTTGTCTTCAAATCTTCATTAGCAACATCATCAAAAGCTCCTACTTCTTGCTACTCCATGGCCATGATCTCTTGTTTGGTACGAGGGTAAGCGCTGATGCAACGTAGGTAGATATCTTCACCGTTACTTTATTCTTCTTCTTCTTAAAAACTTATACATTGTTATTTGATCTTTTAATATATATATTTTTTTGTAAAGAACCCCATAGGATTCTACCAATAGAGAATTTTTTTTATTAATCTCACTTAAAGGTTCTTAATTCAAAATTTAACTTATAAAACAATTTATAATTTGGAAGAATCCCATAAAGAGTTCTCCCAATAGAGATACTCTTAGAGTATGGACAGCAATCTCCGCATAGACGAGTATGTGATCTTGGGTACTGTTTGTGCTAAGCGTCTTGTTATGTGTCTTTTATCCCTTTCTGATTAGTTGGTCGACTCATCCTTTTTGGATACTTTATGGAAACTTGGGAAGAAAAACACTTGATTACGGTAAAAGAAATTTTACCATAATCTTCACAAAGCTTACTGACCAAAGGACATAATAAGTGAAGTGAAGTCTTTGGAAAATTTTCTAAATTTCTCGCAGGTGTGTCGATTGATCGAACTCGCAGAGATTAATCGGTCTGGATGATCCTGGTTTTTCCAGAGACTTTGGACCGGTCGATCTACCTTGCACATGCTTCTTCTATGAGTCAGCTTGACTAGTCTTCAGTAAAATCGCCATAACTTCTGATTGCACTGATGGATTGACTTTAAACCACTTTCATATGAAATCTAAATCACGTGGCTATCTTATGTCCACTTTTCAGCTTCATACATCATTAGGAACATCATCAAACGTTAAAAAACTTTTGACCTTTCTGCTGGACTCTACATCTACATATGCCAATTTGCATCCAAAACGCCGCGAACACCTAGTAACATCTAAAACATACCAATTTTGCAGGGAAAAATCGAATAACACTGAATAGCAAGAATAAATGCTTACTATAAAGCGTTTAAACAGAGTAATCTTACTAAAAAGATATTATGAGGTTTGAAAAGCTTACTAGGAATTATGATGGAATATGTTAAGACATTCATGATCTCAAGTTAAGATTTTCAATGCATGATGAATTTTTGTCCATTTCTTAAAAAGTCTTACCTAGGAGATGTGCTTGATGTTGATAAAATCTTGAGTGATTTAGAAACTTCTAAAGTTAAGATAACCTCTAGAAGTGAGAATGATGTGTTTTACATGATTGATGGAGATGAAGTTGATAACCTTGTGTTGAATTCGTCTGAACCTAAATTTGATTTTATTTTTCCCTCTAATGCATTGGATTCTCATGAGCCTTTAGTAATCAAGGAGTAACTGCCCATGATATATGCTACATATGTAGTCAGCTTCTTTGATGAGATTGATTTCTTTTTGCCATGGTAAACATTGTATTTCTTTGTGAATATGTTCTATTGCACTAACATGAGAAAGACATTGTATTTCTTTGTGCATATGTTCTAGTGCATATCAAGGTGCATTAGCTCTACCATTTGATTCTCATAATTAAGACATTGTGCTCCACAGTCAAGCTAACGACTTTAAACAAGCATTAAGTGGGAGACAACCCAATATTTGGTGTTTTATATTTATTATGTTAGTTATTTGAGTCTAGTTTTGAGTCATGATTACTAACATATTGATTTTTAGTTTTGAGTTCCTTTTCCTTAGAAATTTTGGACTGCAGATTATGATTTTTGCTCAGAAAGAATAGACCTATCGGTCCAAGCTTGATTGATCGGTCCTACAATCCGTCAAATTCCATAACGTTTGGATTGATCAATCCAAACTCAAGTAAAAAAAATTCCCTTTCTTATTTATTCATTCTCTTTGATTTATTTTCACATTGGGACGGTGTGAAGTAAGTTTGGGGAAGGGTATATATCTACTAACTATGTTTTGTGTTGTTTTGGATATTGTGATGAAATTATTCATATTTTTGTTTTTTTTATTATTTAGTTGAGTCTAATCGGGTCGAAGGAATTATAACCAGAATATGTGATGATCACTAGCATAGTGTCATTTTAAACCTTTTTTTCTATTGACTGTTAACTTAAATATACTATTGCGTTTGACTTGGAACCCCGTTTGATAGATGTGCTTGTGAAAGTTCTTGCATTTGGATTGTTAATGATTTGATGTTGGCTCTAACCTTGTTATGACTAGCATGACATTAAATTCTCTTATCAATGGTGTTGGTATACTTTGAGCTAGGTGCTTTTGTCTTTAGACCTCCGTAAATCTAGAAGTTCTTTTAGTATGATCTTGATCCCTTTCTCCTTCCCTTTGAAAGGTAAAAGTGGGATTGAACATCGGGTGTCGAAATCTATTTCCTCATCCCATAAAACCTACTCCTAAAAAAAGAGAAAAGAAAAAGAAGAATAAAAAGAAGCAAGCGAAAGCAAAACTTAGAAAAAAACAAAAAGAAAAGATAAAAAGAAGTGAGAAAACAAGAAGAAAGGGACATGATCAAAAGTTTCTCAATACTCTAATTAGTTTGGGGATCTTGAATGAAAGGGTACTCTAGTGCGCTGATCGATACCACATAGGTAAGAATGCACATTTTGTACTTAATTGAATTTAGAGAGATGGTTGAAATGATTTGATTGATAAGAGATTTAGAGTAGGAAACATATTGTTAGCTAAGTGGTGGTGTACATTTTATTTGCAGTGGTTATCTTTGATTAGAGTTTTTGGTTTTTGGCATTTAAACTTGGGTTTTCTGAGATTCTGCCAGCTCATATGTGGTTCTTTTCAAAAATTTTCTCTAGATTTGATCTTCTTTTACTTGAGGATAAGAAAATATATAAGTTTGGGGGAGTTGATATTACTCGGTTTCAACGCTTTATAGTAAGCATTTATGCTTGCTATTCAGATTTATCCGAGCTTTTCTCTGCAAAATTGGTATATTTTACAGGTTCCTAGGTGTTCGAGACGTTTCAGATGCAAATTTGCATATGCATGTAGATGTAGAGTCCGACAGAAAGGTCAGAAGTTTTCCAATGTTTGAAGATATTCCCACCAATGGATGAAGCTGAAATTTGGATACAAGATAGCCACGTGAAATAGCTTTTATATAGAAGTGATTTGAAGTTAATACATCGGTGCAATCAAGAGTTACGAAAATTTTACTGAAGACTGGTCAAACTGGCTCGCTGAAGAAGCATGTAAAAAGTAGACCAATCGGTACAAGTTACACCGATTGGTCCAAAGTCTATGGAAAAATCAGGAGTAGCCAGATCGATTGGTCCAGACCGATCGATCTGAGCTAGACTGATCAATCTACACACTTGCGAGAAATTTGGAGAATTTCTATTATTTTGCACACGTGTCCTCAATCCTAACTTGTTTTTCTATTTTTTATTTTTTTTTATTTTGAACTATAAAATCCTTGTGGCTTACTTTTGTTTTATTCTATGCTTTATTTTAGTTTTACAAAGAGGAAGACGAATTACAGAACCTTTTATTTGGGAGAAGTTTCTCTGAACCCTTGTTATATTCCAATATTTATTTTTGTTTTAATATTATATGTTCTTCTTGTATATTGTTTTCTGTTTGCTTTGCTATGTCTGAGTCGTTCCATAGTTAGATTTTAAGGTTTCCCATAGAAACCATGTTTGATTGTTAGAGTTTGTCAAAAAGGATTGAGTTTGTTAGGTTCCTAGTCTAAATTTGTTCTTGATGTTTGAATTAGATTGGTCATCTAGTTAACTGATATTATATTGATAAACACAAAGAGATTTGCTTTAGAGGTCTGGTATAGTATAAATAAATAGGTGTTCTTGCTTGCAAGAGTATTGTCTTGAATGCTTATTAACTTATTGAATTTGAACTTAATGCTTGATTGAATTATTTAAATGGGGCGAGAGTTTGTCTTTAGTAATTCGAACATAGGGTTTAATACTTCGAGAATAGATTATTATATTGTTTTCTTTCATGTTGAGAACTATTTTCAAAGTAAAATCCTACATGTTAACCTGAGCTTTTAAACCTGTGGATTTCTCTATTGCATGACACTTTTTATTTATTAATTTACTTTTGTATATTTACCGTTATTTCTTAAACTCAGTTATAAACCATCGTATTTAGTCCGTCTTACCTTAATTCAATTTAAAATTGAAAGTGTGCTTTCTGGTCTCTGTGAAGTTCGACCATTACTATACTATAGTGATATGTTCTCTACAATGTAGATTTAAGAATTAAATTCTGACCCTATAAGTTATAAGCTAGTAGCTTATAAATTAATTGATTCAGAAGATGATGATGAAGGCTTACGTAATTGCTGAGAAGTGGAAGCTCGTCTTTGGAGAGATGTTGCCCTTCTTTAACATTTGAAATCTACTAATCCAAATCCATAGTTCCCTTTTGCGGTGGCGATGGGAATCACACTGAAAATAATGAATAAGCGATTGAGACGCGAATGATCCATGGCAACAAAAAAGGAAGAAAAATATATGACCTTACGGGTCGTAGACCACTATAAGAAAACACGAGCATTCTGACGGGCATATCCGTCAGCAATCCATCAGAAATACTCGGAATTGACGAAAAACTGACGGAAAAAGTGACGGATTGATACTGACGGATTGATACTGACGGATTGATACTGACGGATTGATACTGACGGATTGATACTGACGGATTGATACTGACGGATTGATACTGACGGATTGATTGACGGTTTTGTTTCATCAGTTTAACACCCGTCAAAAAATCCGTCAGTAATAACCCGTCACTTTTTCCGTCACAAATTTCTGACGGATTTAATGACGGGTTATTACTAACGAATTTAGTGACGGATTTAAAAAACAGTTTTTAATTAATTTTTAATTTGGAATAATTTTTTATTTGAATAATTATAAATTAAATTTTAAAATATTAATAAAATTAAAATATAAAATATTAATAAAATTAAAATGTAAAATATTAATAAAATGAAAATGCCAAAAATTCATAAAATTAAAATGAAAAATATTGTCAAATTCTATAATAGACAAAAACAAAAAATGTTATCAAGAACGCCACCGCCTAACTGTCGCGGCATCTGTTGCATAAACGCATCCATCTTATGTTGCATCTTAGCTTGCATCCTCATTCGCTCTTTCCTAATCTATCTCACTTCGGCGTCACACTCCTCTTGGGCCGCGCTCATCTCGGCCATCTGTTGCTTGACGGCCGCCAACTCCTCGTCCTTCCTCCTCAGCTCCTCATCCCTAATAGGATCCCTTTGATGTCGAGATCCCGATCCAGGAAAATAATAGCCAGCCATGTTCCCGAACCCGTAATAGCGGCTCTTCGACTTCTTCGTCTCCTGAAATAAAAAACATAATATTAGTATAGAAAATTTAAAGTAGTATGTAATTTAATTTAAATTTTACTTACCTCAGAGACAACGCTATACTGCGTCTCCAAGGGGATCTCTTCATCTGGTGTCAATTGAGTAGAACCGCGGATCTCCTTGAAACATTTTTTAGACGTTTCAACCAACTCCTGAGTAAGCTGATCTTGAATCTCCCAGGTCTTCTTGTAGGTGTGGAGATCCTCTATAATCTCGAGCGGCATCGGATCATGACTAGTCTTCCGTCTCTGTTTAACAATTAAAAAGTTAAAATTGAAAGTTGTATGAAATTTAAAAAATAGTATTCAAAGTCATACATACCATATCTTCCCCTCGGGTGTATGAACTCCTCGCACCAGAGTTCATCGTAGCGATCCCCCTCCCCTAACGTTCACTCAGTCGGTTGCCCCGATTTTTGAAGGACAACCCTTGCGTCCCTGGCTCACCCCAATAGGTGATGTAGTCTTGTAGGAGTCCATCGAGCATCTGTGAATGTTGCTTTCCTTCCTTCAACCATGTATCCTTCCAGGAATAGATATGGGTGCTGAAGGCTCTGCCTGCCTTACTCTTGAATTCCATCTTCACTATCGGCGTCATCGCAGGGCTCCAGTTGTATTCAAGCTACAAAATGCACAAATTTAAAGTTAGCTACTTATAATTTGACTTAAAAATTTCCAAAAAGACGCATAGGAAATAAGATTCTTACCGCGAAGCAGTAAAACCAATATGCGCGATCATCCAGAGGCATATCTTTAAACATCGGGTAGGGATGGCGTAGAAGGTCATCCATATTTTTTTCAAATGGTAACACATATGTGATCATACTGTAGTACTAACTTAACACAATAACAATGTCCATGTTTTGAAGTTTCATTATTTCGAAGTTATGGTTTATGATAATGCAAATTCACAAACACTTTCGGACATTAAAACATTTGTTTATGTAGTTTCGTAACAAATGTTAGAATCTTAGATTGGAATTGTGTATAAATCTAAAACTTTATGTATTTATTCATGATTAGAGTTTATGGTTTCAGACCCCATATATAAAAACAACAATATATATAAAAACAAAGAGAAAATTATAAACTACTATGAAGATGACGAGTAATCTGAAGGAGATGAATCCATGTTATCCTGAAATTCGTCGCCGGACTCCTCGTCCACGTCATGTATGCCAACATCTAAATCACCGAACAAAGTGAAGTCCACCACAAGATTTACTTCCATAGAAGGTTGAATCTCAGCTAGTGAACCATTTCCGATTGGCTGTAGTGGTTCATGGTCATAAACGCCTTCTATCATTTTTCTAGGATTGATTTATGTCGCCGTTATCCAAGGATCGTTCCTAGCTGAGATGCGTGGGTACCTAATGTAAGATACTTGCACATATGTTGAAGATTAGTATGTTTTAGTGACAGATTTAGGAGGTATTGAATGAAGACAACATTAATGAAAATTGTACCTGGTCTAGTTGTGAAGCAAGAATGAAAGGGTAAATATTTCCCAAGTTTTCTGCGCGAGTTTATCGAAGTTACACCAAACTTGTCTACTTTGGCACCTCGACCATCAGTTGGATCATACCAATTGCACATGATGAAAACACATCGGATGTTCAACATCCCTGAGTATCTGACCTCCAATATCTCTCGAAGAATTCCATAGTACACAACATCTCCGGAAGTAGACGAAATGTCATTGTCTAATGTTTTCCTCTCCGTACCCAATTTGTGAACCTTGAATGCGAATCCTCTAGTGCAATATCTTGGAAATGAGGTAACAATTTTGTTCAGACCTCTCGCGATTTTCAAGCAACCAGGTGGGAAACATTTGCTCGGTAGATGTCTCCTCTCGAATCTGTAAACATATAGAAATTTATAAAATTTTTGAAGATGTGGAAAAATGTTTTTGTTATTAGCAATGAAATAATCACTTACAAAAAATTATAGCTACTTGTAATACTCTTCTTGTTTATGAGATTCTATTTCATCTTCGGACTTGTTCGGGAAGTAACCACAAACCATTGTCATGTAGATCCTACAAGGTTTTTAGATACACAAGTTATATACACGAAAAATAACCAAAAGTGAAATGTATTATTTATGTTTACCTTTCGTATTCCAACATATCTTCATAACTGCTAAGGATGTACATATGTAGGTGTTTCTACTCAGCCGCAGTAAGTTGTCGATTCTTACCTTTTCCGCTAAGTCGTCCAATTTTTTGGAACAAACTTGGGACATAAGAAAAATATGTAGGATGTTTTCCACCATCGTCATGTCGACTTGTTCTACGGCTTCTCGTTGCCACATCTCTTGGAAAGTAATATTCCGCAAAATTAGCGGCTTCTTAATTGATGCTCTGTGCCACCATAGACTCCTCNTCTTCATTGATGCTCTGTGCCACCATAGACTCCTCGACTCTACTAAGATTTTTGACCTTCTTCTTTAGGTGGAACATGTACCTCTCAAAAGGATACATCCACCGATATCGAACCGTTAGATGTTCCATAACGTCAAAGAAAGACGGTGGGAAATATCCATTATCCGTAATGTGAAGCTGAAGACGAGAACAAATATCCGCCAAGTCTAACCTAGACTTGAAATTGTCTTTCGTCTTCCCTTGGACATTAAGCACCGTGTTCATAATGTTGTCGAAGAAGTTCTTCTCTATGTGCATCACATCTAGGTTATGTCTCATCAAATGGGTTTTCCAGTAAGGCAACTCCCAAAATATAATTTTCTTGTGCCAATTATGGTTTATACCTATATACTCAACATTTACGTGTCCATTCCCACCAACATTTGCATCATTGGTCATTTCAACACCATAATCTTCCATTTGGGTTAATAACTGTTTGCCATATAATTTAGTCGGTGGACAGTCAACACATCTCTTCTTCGTAAATAATGAAGTAGATCGACAATATGGATTAGTCGAGGGTAAAAACCTTCTATGACAATCAAACCAACAAGTTTTTCGTCCATTCTTCAGCTGGAAGGAATCAGTGTTGTCATTAGAATATGGACATGCTACTTTCCCATGTGTTGTCCATCCATATAGCATCTTATACACTGGGAAATTGCTTATAGTCCACATAAGAACCGCATGCATCTTAAAATTATGTTGTAAAGACACGTCATACGCATGTTCTCCATAATCCCATAACATCTACAACTTATATATCAATGGTTGCAGAAACACATCAAGCGATCGTTTTGGATGTTTCGACCCTGGTACAAGAACAGAGAAAAATAGAAACTCTCGATTCATACACAATATAAGGTGTGACGATGACCGACAATAGAGAATAATGTCTACCATGCTTCCCAAATGGGCTGAAACCATATGTACTTAATTCGAGATAGTCATTCCGTGTCTCGCTTGCAAAATCCGGATATCTAGCCTGAAAATGATGCTAAGCTTCTGCATCAGAAGGATGTGTAATCTCTCCATCAAATCTATGCTTCGCATGCCATCTCATTGCAACAGTTGTTCTCGCAGATTGATACAACCTCTTCAACCTATCTGTTAGTGGCAAATACCACATCCTCTTGTATGGTACTGAAACTCTACCGCCTGTATCTTTATACCTTGGTTTCGAAAATATCGACATCGAGTCCGGGTATAATAAATCATACAGTTGTCGATGCACACGTCTATAACCTAGTAAGGCACTCCAAGTCCCGATACAAGTTTTTGTATCTCGTAATATGATCCTGGAGCATTGTTATCCTCTGGCAAGATATCCCTCATCATCTTTGCTATTGCGTCAACTGCATCCTCAAGAAAGTTATAATCCATCTTTATACCCATCAACCTTCTAGCAGATGATAAAGGCGAATGACCATCTCTACATCCACTATATAATGGCCTATTCGCTGCGTCTAACATATCAAAAAACTACCGTGCTTCTAAGTTTGGTTCTTCATAAGAAACCTGAGCTGTCACTATGTTTTCTCTATAAACATCATTAACCATTTGAACCGTAGGTGCCCCAACATCTAATTCCGTTCTAGGTGCCTCAACATCTAATTCCGTTCTAGGTTTCTCTATCCTATCTTTCACTGAAATGTTACCGCTACTACTAGCAACAATATCAGGTCGTTCTCCATGTAAGTATCAAACCTTACAGCTCGACAAAAAACCATTCATATACAAGTAATTTCATACTATGTTTATCCTAACATGATGATTATTCCGACATGGACATGTTAACTTACGATTGTTGCCCGAGGTTGTCGACACGCTCCATGAATTCCATCACACTATTCGCATATTCCTCATTCAAAAGATTTGTCTCTAGATTCATCCTCTCACCATCCATTCATGATCGAAAATAAGGAGGACTAGACATTTTATAACTATGTTTGTGAATTTGTGTGTAAAATAATGAGAGGAGGTCTTCTGGTTATATAGAAAATTCTCTTACGGATTTATGACGGCTGAATCCGTCAGAAATATCAAATATATCCGTTGGTAACGGCTAACAACAGATAGTTTATATCAGGCAAATTTACTGTCGGAATTTGTGACAGATTTCTGGCGGACGTTACCGGTCAGTAATTTCAGACGAAAATTGACCCATCAGAAAATTATTGACGGTCACATTTCCCGTCACTTTTTTCGTCACTATTTTTGACGGTTCTTTTCCTTCAGAAATTTTCGTCACAAATCCCCTTGTTTTCTTGTAGTGGATATTTCCTATATTACAAAGAATAATATAACACTGAGTAGCATAAAACACAATTCGAGAAATAGAGATAGAATAGGAATCAATCTCCGTAGATATCAAAATGATTTTGACGAAATAAATTTCTTGAAAAATATGAAATAAAGCTAAAATGGCTGAGTTATATTGATCAAACTCTAAGTGGTTCTTCGACTCACACTGAAAGCAAGCATTACATTGGTCAAATTCTATAAGACTGTCTAGTTGTCCATTTGTTAGTTGCTACAACTACACTTGCCAAAAGATAGCAATACTGCCACCAATGTTTTAATTAAATCTGAAGCGCACTGACTGGGGGAAAAAAAAATTAAAATTCTGGATATAGTTCTTAAAATAAACGAAAGATGAATCGAATCTTTCAAGTTGTTGAAAAGTGAAGTTGGAGATGACTTTAATGAGAGGGATCCAAAAACTGCTACCGATAGTACGAGGAGCCTTGTGTATCAAACATGGTAAAATCGACAGCGACAAAAGCCTATTGTTATAATAATAATCAAAAGTGAAATCTAGTAGATTGGATTTAACACAAAGATATGAAAAACAAATCTACACGCATATATAACAAACTATAGATCTACAAGGTTTTCCAAAGGAAGTATTGAAAATTTACTTGGAATAATCTTGTGATGATGAGAAGGCAAGGAAATGAAGATTTTTGGCCTTTCTACGATCTTTTCTCCTCTTGAATATTTTTCCCGAACAGTTCACTAAATATCATAATCCTCCGCTGAGAAGTCAATATCATTGTTTTCGATGGTTCATATACCCCGTCAGACTTTTGCTTTGTTCCTACATGGAATGTGTTGCGACTCTGAGAGAAAAAAAGAAAAAATATGAGTAAGTCTCAGTTAGGAAAGCATGTCGCGAGTTCCGAAGAGAGTTCACCTGTTTTTAGTAATATTGACGGGTAACCCTAAATCTATAAGTAATATGTCAGTAAGTTTTAATCAGGGTTTTAAATCCTAAATATGTATTTCAATTTTAAAATAATTGTATGATTATAGTAAACATAATAATTGATGAATTGATTCAATTTTATACTTTTAAACAATTACAGATAATTATTCGAAGAATATTTTATGAAACTACATAGCATAGCATATGATGTTTATAACCGAAAATGTCTCTAAACTTATAATATGATAAACCGTAAAATTCATAATTAGAAAACATGAATTTTCACTTGTGTTCGATTAGTAATGCATTATAATACTTAATGTGTTATCATTCATTTATATTTGGAACCCTAATCACCAATAACAATAAATCATACCCTAAATGAATCACTAAACCATGTTTTAAAATTACTGAAAAATTACTGACGGATTCATATGAAGCCGTCAATATTTTTTTGGCCAGTTCTTTGTGATTACTGACGGATTACTGGTGGTCTTCATACGAATCCATCAGTAATTTCAACCAATCACATGACATGCATTTTTGAAGGTTAAATGCGTTAGTAATCCGTCAGAAATTCGGACGGATTTTTCACTTTTTCCGTGTTTTAACATCCCAAAAATTTTGGAAACCTGCGAAAATTCAATTTTTTTTTACTTTATGACGGGTAAAATTTAAATTTTTTACCCGTTAGTTTATCGGATATATATGCGAAAACCAAACTCTTGTCCTTCACTTTCTCCCAAAAACGGAAAATCGCCAAAACCTCTCCAAATCTTCGACTTCTACACGATCAATAACGAGTCAAAACTCAATGTAAATTGTATTATAAGTTGTTAGTGTAATTTGGATGGATTTGACAGGTTATGTTAGGATATATACGTAGTTTAGGGTTTAGGAAAAAATTGAGATTTTTGATGGATTTTGGATGTTTAAAAATATGTTTTGAATGTGTTGATGATTGTTAGGATTGTTAGATATATGTTTAGAATGAATTATAAATGTTTAGGGTTTAGGATTTTGGGAAGTTTTGAGATTTTGTTTGGATTTAGGATTTTTAGATATATGTTTTGAATGTGTGATTTGTTAGTGATGATTTTGAGGATTGATAGATACATGTTTGGAATGAATTAGAAATGTTAGGGTTAAAGGTAAATGTTGTACTTTTTTGATGTTTAGGGTTTAAGATAAATTTTGCATATTTAAATGAAAATTAAAAAAATTATATTTTAATATTTAAATAAAAGTACAAATATTATATTTAAAATTTAAATTTTATAAATTTAAAGCGTAAAATTTGAAGTATACTCTTTAAATTATAATTTTAAGATTTAATCTTAAAGTCTAATTATTTTTAAAATTTAAATTTAAAATATAAAATTAAAAGTGTAAGATAAAATTATATATTTTAAAAATTATTTAATTTTGAACTAATATTAATTTTTGAATAACGTAATGACTATGATTACGGTCGTTTTAGAATATAGTGGTATATCTTTTTATCCGTCCACATGGGGAGGAGATGTGGGAGCGTCCTCCTCAGGCACCACCCTATCAGCCACCACCCCAGCAGCCACCTCCCCAGAAGTTGTCGCAGCGGTTGTTGATGGATGTGAGTGGTTGCCCGTGTTGGATCCATATGACAAGGATGAGGACATGGTGACGTGGTTTCCGGCTTTAGATAATAGCATCAAAAAGTGTATAATGAGAATGATGCACAATCTTTTTCGCGTTACGTACCCGCGGTTCGTAGAAATTCCACCCGAGGATCGGGAGTATTGGCTTTACTATTTTTCCGTAAGAATATAAATTATGATTTTGTTTCAACAATCTTAACTCAAATATATACTTACTAACCTTAATTAAATTTTTGAATCATATAGCAAGAATACAACTGGAATCCCACAATTACCGGTATAGTGAAGAGGGAACTCAAGTCAAAAGTGGGCAGAGTTTACAGTAACCACTTGTACTCGTGGAATGATATATGGATGAAGGAGGGGAAGAAGCATAGCGACATGCCCGAGGCACTCCTACGCGACAATGTTGAGTATTGGAGTAAAGAAGAGACTCAAGAGTTATCCCAGAAGAACAAGAAGAACCGACTTAACGAATGTGAAGGTAGGGGGATCTCGATTACCAACTATGGTGTGAAGAGTTTGGTCACCCAGCAGGCTGATGGTATGACTAGGTATAGTAAATTTTATATTTTCAATCAATTCACTTTAAAATTAAACTTTTAATTTTAAACAGAGGCTTAAAACTAGCCAGATACCGACTCCCATTGAGATTATAGAGGATATGCACACAAACAAGAAAACCAGACATATTCATGACCCGTTTTCTCGGGAGTTGGTCAAGACGTCTAAAAAACGTCTCGAAGATATCCGGTCTTCTCAGCAGACACCGGATGATGAACAGATCCCCTTGGAGATGCAGTATGAGGTAGTCTTTAAAGTAAGTAGTATTTAAATTTAATTACATATAATTGCATATTGTTTATACTAATACTATGTTTTTTTTTCCAGGAAATGAAGAAGTTGAAGGGCCGCATGTTCTGGTTCAGGAACATGGCCGACTACTGCTTTCCCGGATCGGGATCCTGAGCTGCAAGTGATCCTATCAGAGAGGAGGAAATGAGGAGGAAGGACGCGGAGTTGGCGAGCATGAAGAAGGAGATGGAGGAGATGAAGGTTGCACAAGCATATAGCGTGACGCTCAGATCCTGACGCAACAACAACATATGCAGGCTCAGCAACAGCATATGCATGCTGAGATGCTGATATTACTCAGATTTAATGCATTTTAGTAGGCATTTATGCCTGCTAAACTT